>PVKM010010720.1:0-18008 GCA_004027735.1 Carollia perspicillata | reverse complement strand
AAGTAAAACCGGATTGAGTGGCTGCTGCATTCTGCCTGCATCAGAGAGCGCTCTCTGATGTGAGAAAACAGCGCAAAACTCAAGAGCCCGGCTTTGTCAACTCCTACACCAACGCGGTTGGGTCTTAGACAACACATCAACTTGTTTAAAACACACACAGAAAAGAGACTTTTCTTCCTGTTCTCAGAGCGAAAATCCTTCACTCTTCTGTCCAGCAACCCGAAGAAAAACAAGGGAGTTTGTGGCTTGGTTTCCTTGACAACCTTATCTTCACTCCAGGCACCATCTCCTGTCTCTAAGCAACAGGGCACTCTTCAGAATTAAGGGGAGGCAAAACCCAGGCTTATCAGGAGTCTCCTCAAGGACCAAACAAGTCAGGGTAGAGCAACTGGGCCCTTACAGGGCAGAGCCCGGGGACCCAAGAAAGATGCATGGCCCCAGTATCTTCACCTCACCCCATACACACCCATGTCCCTCACGTCCTTGGGCCTGCATTTCCACCTGTCCACTCTCCTCCCCCTGGCTTATTCTTCCATCCTCCAGCGAGCTAGTGACTCGGTTCACCAGCTGGCTTCTCACACAAGCCCCACTCCGCACAGAAAGGCCCTACATGGCTCTGGTATGAAAGGGAAGCTGGCCCTAGAGACCGGGGCATAGGAGGGGAAGCTGATGCCACTGTGACTTACTGATTTATAGATAAATGGCTTTGCTGGAGAAAAGCACTTGATTTAAAGAGCATGAGAGAAAACACCTGTATTGCAGCATTGACATTTAAGAAGAGTTTGCATGCGAAAACAGGATTCAGAGATTTTTTTCCCCCAACCACATGCCCCCACCTCTTTCCTAACATCTCCGTGCCAGGAAGGTTTCTGAGAATGTGTAGAAGAGGAGCAAATGAACAAGGTATCAGGAGAGGACAGCTCTGAACTTTAATCAGAGCAAAAGAGAGCTGAGGAGGGCCGAGCTCTGAAGCTGAAAGGAAATGGAATTTGGAAGCCGGAGGCACTGAGCTATAGTGCTTTTAGCTGCCGTATCCGATAATCAGGACAACTGCTCTTTATCTGGGAGCTTTAATTGCCAAACAGGCTCAAATCCACAGCTGTATTTTACCCTCAATGTCACCTGTGAAGCTAGGAGGTGGGGTGGGGTGGGGGCAGGATCAATCAGTCACCTCCCTTCCCAGATCTAGAAATCACAACTTGGAGAGATTGTCATATATACAATCACACAGTCGGTTATTTCCAAAATAACATAAAGACTATACATTCTGATTCCTCATGCTTACTGAGCCATGGAAATGGGGAACGGGACTAGTCTGAATTGCTATACTTCAAAGGCAATTTCCAAATTTCATTGTCTTCCTGAGCTGAGAGTTGTCTCTAGTTAAGTTCTTTCAGTAGCTTATCAATAAGGCAGATCTTCTGGGCTTCCTCTCCTTGCTCCCTCTCCCTTGAGTAAAATTAGGCAGTACAAGGGAGCTGGCTCATTTTCAAGCCTTTGTTTGAGTGCCATTTACAAGAGCTGGTTCACTGGAGCCAAGGGACCAGTGGTCTACAAGGCTGCAAATGAAGCCTGGGCCACAGATGGACTGGCTGCAAAGATCAACTGCTTAGGGCCACTTGCAGGGTTAGGAAAGGTACAGTGTGGGAGAAGGAGGAGTTCGGGGTGGGGGGCAAGGGGAGCTGCCATGCTCTGGGCCCTGGCAAGCTTTGGCACAAGATCCGAGGCAAAAGGGAATGGGACCAAATGTATACACCCCCAACAGCTCCCCCCACTGCAAGGGCAGGCGGACTCACGACTGCTGAGGATCAGACCCTGAATGAGGATGTGGTCCTGCCCCTCTGAGCAGAGAATGTGCAGAAAACACAGGCCAAGGGACTGTGCATTCCTCAACAGGCTGAACCACTGTAGAACCAGAGGGAGCTTGAAATGGCTGGGAAATCTAAGCATTGGAGGAAGCTTGGGCCCATCACAAGCCCCCTAGGGGCTTCACACAGAGTGAACTGCAGAACGTCCACCCCCATGTGTACCCTGTGGAGAGCAGCCCACCTTTTCCTTTCCTCTCCCAAACCCCTACACCGAGTGTATCCTCTCTGAATGGGTCTCCATGTCAACAAAGAGATGGGAGGCAAAAGCTATGGAAGTTATTTAAGTCATGACACGTGTGCTAAGTGGGGAGTTCAAGTGGCCATCACTGCCCTGAAAAGTGAGACAGCCCAACAGAGTGAGGAATGGACCTCAAAGTACATTTCACTCATTCTATTTACTCAGAGAAAGGGAAGGAAAATGGAATTTTGATTTCAGAGTTCATCCTTGGTTGAAAATTATTATTTGCAAAACACAAGTAACATTTTAATTATTCTCAACTACACACCATAACAGCTATCAAGGGAATGGAGACAAAATAGAATCAACAGGGACTTATGAAATCCATAATTAATGTGCACTAAATTAGCATACATGAATATGAATGAGATGGGCCTATTCTAAAGTACACATCTGAAATGTTACCAGCTGATTAAACTCCTTACCTGCTACAGCTTCTGAACAAAGGAGGCCACCTCAGCAGGGGAGGCTGGGCAACACCTGAGATGGTTACTCGGTCAGGTTTCCTGCTAGCAAAGGTACTGGGTGTTTTCATTGACCGAAGTTTTGGAAAAGCTACAATTCTCTTTACAGTGAAGCAAGACAAGCCAAATTCTTGTCAGAAGTCATCGTACAGCCAGCGTGGATCATGTGGGATTCTGGAATTTCCTCTCCGTGACATCACAATGTTTGAATCGTGTGATGACAGCAGCTGGCCTACTTGCAATAGGGACTGTCCTGTGTGGCTTTTCCAGGAGGAGGAGAAAAGGCGCAGTGGTCCCCCCTTATCCGTGGGGGATACATCCAAGACTCCCTGTGGATGGATGGATGTGTGAAACTGTGGATGGTACCGAACCCTGTATCCACTGTGTTGTCCTGCACAGACACACCTATGATAAAGCTTACTCTATAAATTAGGTGCTGGAAAAGATTACAATAATAAAATAGAACAGTTATAGCGATACACTGTAATAAAAGCTACGTGACTGGCTTTTGGGCCATGATTAAGTACAATACGGGGGACCGGAACACAAGCACTGTGATACCGAGACAGTCGATCTGATCGCTGAGACAGCTACTAAGTGACTGACGGGCAGGGAGCGTGTACAGTGTGGAGACCTGGACAGAGGGATGATTCATATCCCGGCAGGACGGAGCAGGAGGGCAGGAGATTTCATCATGCTACTCAGAATGGCACTCGATCTAAAACTGATGATTTATTTCTAGAACTTTCCATTTAATGTTTTCAGATGGTGGTTGACCATGGGTTAACTGAAACCTCAGAAAGTGAAACCCTGGAAAGCAAAACCATGGATGAGGGGGCACCACTGCATTTCTCACTGTAGCCTTGGCCTAGGGTGGAACTGCCCTGCTGGGAAGAGCAGCAGTGAGAAAATTCTGCCAGAAAGGACAGACAACTCCTAACACAAGCTGATCTGCCCCCAATACATGGAGGTGGCCAGTGTTGTGCATTATCTCCTTGTCACCTCACTACTAGTGGGAAGGAAGAGAATAGCCTCGTATTCAGTCATGGCCTTGACCCTTTCTGCCTGCCCCTAAACAGAGCACCCCTGCTGCCCGCTCCACTCCCCTCCATCATGGATGGAAATGCTGGCAACCAGTCCTACAAAGCCTGGGTCCCACTGCAACTCTTAAAATAGTAAATATTATTTTTAAAGTACACCAAGCAAAAAGAGAGTTTACGCCCTTGCTCTGAGGGTTTTCACTTACTGTTCTGACTTCCTGTGATGATCAATCCATTCTGCACTGCACTATAACATGTGGGTGTATAACCTTTCTTCTGTTAGGCTGCAGCTCTTTGGAGAAAAAGGCTGTATTTTATTCTCTTTCTCTTTTTTGTATCTCTGGGAACACCTAGATCTGTACCATCCAAGTAGCCACGTGTGGCTACAAAAGCACTTGGAATTTGGCCAGTGTGACTGAGAAATGAGTAATTCTATTTCATTTTAATTAATTCAAGTTTAAATTTCAAAACCAAAGAAATAGAAACTATTTTTTCCTGTGTACCCAGCTTTGTTTTGGTAGGACTACACTTCACTCGAACCCCTGAAAATTTAGCACCCAAACTGAGATGCACCAAAAATACAAAATACATACCAGACTTCAAGGAAAAAAGCATGTAAAATAGTGTGATATTTTACATTGGTTCTATGTTGAAGAAATACTATCTTGCCTATTTTAGGTTAAATAAAACATATTTTGAAAATTAGTTTCACTTGCTTTTTACTTGTTTAACATGGCTACTGGAAAGTTGAACGTTATTACATAGATAGCTCATATTCTATGTCCGGACGGGGTGCCCGAGGTACTGCCCATGTACTCCAGAACGCACTGGCTGCTTGTATGAGCACTATAAAGAGATATTCCATCACCTCTCCCCTGGTCTCCGGTCTCCTTACAACCAGAGAAAAGCCATTTTTCAGGCCAGGTGTCTGGATCAGAGACATAATCCATGCCCAGGACACAAAATGAAGAAACCCGGCAGCAGAGGAATAAAGTTGCCGGTGCCAGTTCACAAAGCACCTCCCTCCTCTGCAGGGGATTCCAGTGCGGTGAACGACAGTCTGCGGACTGGGGAGAGAAGCCGGAGAGCCAGGCTGCCAGAGTGCGTTTCATTCTCATCTCAGCAGCATCGGGGCTCTGCGCTCGGAAGCCAAGAGAAAAGAAAAGGCGTCCACAGTAAATGAAGAATGCTGTTCCCGCAGCGGGGTCAAGCTTTGCCAGGTGGTGCATTGCCTTATTTAGGAGCACTGGGGGGGATGGCCCTGGAAAAACCTGACAGTAAATGCCACAGGGGTGTGGGCGTCCTTGCTTCAAAATCAAAGGGGCCGCGCGGACACAGACCAGTTGCTGCACTTTGCTCAGAGGACGGGTGTGTGGCTCTCTGCAGGTAACACAGTGCCCAGAGGAGCAGATGAGGAGCCTGTCCTTGGAGCGGCTCTTTTCCCCACCCCACCCCCGTGCCCCCAACATCAATCAACACGAGGATTAGTCTGCTGAACAATCGCCCGTGCCAGCCGCGCCACCCCGTGTGGTCCCCCACTCGAGAACTAAGAGAACGGATCAGAACCAGGGGGCATGAGAGGAATGGCAACATAGGGATCCCTCTGTCCCATCCTTAATTTATTTTAAAAAATTAATTATTTCAAAATGTTGATATTTAATCTACTTTATTTGTTATATATTTTGCCATCCAACAGCACTTCTTGCGATAACAGAACTGGTCTGTGTCTGGGCTGCCCCACATGGTAGCCACGAGCTGGTCAGCACTGGAGGGTCTAAATTTTGCATTTCATCTGGTAAGTAAATATCCAATAGTAGGGCATTCGCTGGTCACGGGATCCAACTGGCCACCCCGCTTTCTGACCCTACAGCCTGCGCTGGTCCACCTGGCCAGCAGCTGCCATATTGGACAAGGCAGGTGGAAAAGGCCTTACGAAAACCATGTTCTAGCCAGTATCTGCCCAGCCATCGCTAGAAAGACAACTGGAAGTAACTGGAAACTTCTGAGCCCTGATATGAAAATGTGTTCAAATTCTCCGTTAATTTTTTTTCTCTAATTGGCATAACAGGTAGGAGGATGACAGGATCTGGTAGACGTGGGAAGGAGCCTCGATTTTAGTGCTAATCCTGGTACAGCCTTAACGTAGCTTACTTAACTTCCAGGCCAGAGAGCAGGTGATGGGCCTCCAAGTGTCTGTGGCCTGTGGCAGGAGTTTTTAGAATCACAAAGTTGCCCCGTCATTTGCTTTGTGATCAGGCAGAGATCCTACAGTGGTGACTTCACCTCCGGGTGCCTGTGCCGACTCTCATGCTCCAACCTAGCAGCGACAGTCAGGAGTGCCACCAGCCTCTGCTCTGGCACACACCCCAGGAACATGATATGCCGAGCGAAATGTCATCCCAGACAGCAGCCCGTGCTAATTATAATGTCAGGCTTCCCACTGAGACACAGATAATTAAAGGAGACTATTACAGTGTTTCCAAACTCCTGGAGGAAATGAGAAGCGCCTTCGAAAGGAATCTGCTGGAGAAGAAAATTCAAGTGATCGGAGTCGTCGCACTTGAGACCACCAAGACCAGAGCCAAACGATCCTGGAGGGTCAAAGCAAAGGGAAGACCAAGAAGGAGGGAGAAGGGGGTGCGGAGAGAGGAGGACACAAAGGGAATGAACGTTTTCCAGGCCCTGCGCTGTGCTAGGCGTTATCATACACACTTCTTGGGAGGGAACATGGTGAGTGTCCCTGCTGGTTGCCATCACTGCCATGTTCCAGCTGGGAAAGCTGAGACGGCCCCCAGTCTTCCCTAAGGTCACCAGTAGTCAAGTATTTGGTGTCTCCATGACCCAAGCCCCGGCCTTTCTAACTTGAAATCCTGTGCTTGTCCCATCTCCCCAAGTCACCTGCCTTGAGGTGGTTGAAGGGTTGACAGTCTTCGGGGCCTGGCCTGTCCTGTCCTCACTTGGTGGTGGCGGTGGTGGCTGTGTGGGGGCTGCAGAGATGCTCATTTCTACATAGCTCTGCAGAGCACCCACAGGGACAGGGCCTGTGCATGGACAAGGCTCCAGTCCACATTTTTTTGCCCAAATCTCCTTGCTGCACGGAGCCCAGTGCCTCTTCCATGCTAATCACACCCGCACACCAGTGTAGTGCTGCAGACATGCGCATCTAACGTGGCAAGTTTCAAAGAACCAGAAGCATGTCCTGAATTTTTCAGTAACTTTTGCAATCTACCGGGAGAGAGGAAACAAGCTTGCCAAGCAAGAGGGAGGAGGGTGGCAACATAGGGATAGAATGCGAAGCAACTCTACCAATACCTGCTTGTGTGACCTTGAGCTTGGACTTGAACCCTGCTGGGTTGCAGTTTCTAAAGCATAAAACAAGGATACAAATATCTAAATCATATACATGGAGCACTTTATGCCTGGAACTTCAAAAGGCCCCAGGAAGTAGCAGCCTCTAATATTATCAATGTATTTTATGACCAGCAATGATTTATGCCATTGAGTGGGGCTCAGTTTACTCATTAACAAAGCCTGGGTCTCTGGCTATGGAGCAAACTCCTCCAGGTTCTACATGCAAAGCAATGGGAAGTAGAGGCTGTTACATCAGTGTTTTCTCTGGAAAAGTCCATGCCTAGTAAAATTTTCTATTCGGTCTCTGTCCCAGGAAAATGAAGAGTTGATAAATTCTTCTTTCTGGCCCCTGGCTCCTTCCTGCAGAGTCTAGGTGGTGCCCTGCTGCAATGGAGACCCAGCAGGGTAACGAGAATGCTCAGGCTCATGCCACCAACAGCCCCAGAGCCTCTCATGACGAAGGAGCCTGTGCAAAGGGGGCTATCCAGGACTGTCTGGGGTGGGGTACGGACCCTGGATTACCAGGGGGCCCTAACTGTAATCACAAGCACCTCTATAAGGAGGCAGAGGAGATTAGACACTGAAGAGACAGCAGTGTGGCCGTGGGGGCAGGGACTGGAGTTCTGTGGCCACAAGGGCAGGAGAGCTCTAGGAGCTGGAAGAGGCCAGGAGCTTCCAGCGGGTGCACACCCCTGCCAATACCCAACTTTAGCCCAATGAAAGCGATTGCAAGCTCTGGCCTCCGGAACCATAAGAGAATACATTTGGGTTGTTTGAAGCCATTAAGTTTGGGATAATCTGTTTCAGCCACCATAGGGTGCTAATACAATACTTCATTCTGTTTTCAACCTGAGATTAAAACAACCCCAATATGATTATCTCGGGCATAAAGAAAGAGACCCACACACGCCCTTGTGTGTGTGTCAGGGGTTGGGGCACTGAGGAGGTTGGGTGATGGAGGCCTCCCTTCCAAAAATTACATTCATCTGATCGCGTGCATCATAGATGCTCATTATAGAAAAGCAGAGTTAGAAATCTCACAAAAACATGAAGGAAATAAAAATCAGCCATAATCGCAGGATGAACCAAACACTGTTCATATTTTAGTGTATAAATCTGTGGGTTTTGCTCCCAAAGCAAAATCACTTCTGATTACAACCTCAAGCATTTCGTTTAAAGGCGGAAATGTGGTCTACGAAGAGCCGTCCACGAAGACAAGCCAAATACTTAAGATCTACTGGCATGCTGTTCTGGAGACAAAAGCAGTAACCCCAGTTCTCTCTGCGTCCTGGCAGCAGCCACAACGTGACCTGGACCCAACTCTAATGAGAGAAAAATAAGGAGCATGAGTCTCCCCGGCCTCTTCTTCTACATGGACTTTGTAAATCACTGCACACAAAGGAAAGCCCGCCATGCTGTGGAAACTCACAGACGTTAAACACCGTCCCTGAGCCCACCTGGTGGCCAGGGGAGAGGGAACAGGGACACCTGACTCCTGAAGGGCCTCTCCTCTCCTGGAGTGGAGGTTAGGTGACAAAATGCACCAGTCGGTGTAGGCACTGGAATATCTATTGCTCTTCAATATGAATGGCAACATGGTATCCAAAAAAACGATGGCACAGACCTTCTTGCAAGAAGTCCCATCTACTGGGAAAAACAAACATGTTCAAATAACTACCATTCGGAGACTGTCATTGCCATGTCGTGACGGAAGGAGGCACAGCATACAGCAAGGAGCCCTAGAGGAAGGAGTGATTAACATGCTAAATAAATGAGATCAGTGATGTACAATCCGTACGATATTTCACAGCATCACCCAATGTGAGAGCTGGAAGAAATCACAGTGATCATTAACGTGCCCCTCCCCTAAACTGTCAAATGGAGCAGCCAGTGTTTGAATGAGATTACTTCTCAAATCCCTTTAAGCTCCAAATGTAACTTTCTCACTACAAAGCAATGGATAGTAGTGCCCTGTTGAGACCATAAACTACTCACGAAGAGAGATTTGCTACTTGATTTTTAATTCCACTCAGATACAGAAAGGGAGCCTGTTGGCCTCAGGCCCAGGAATCCCTGGAAGGCTCAGCGCCCTTAAATCTGTAATCTATTGTGTGAAAAGAGACTAAACACTTTAAGAAACATTGTGTTCAGTCTAGAGTCACTGTCAGAAAAACATCCTTTCCTTGGGATATTGTTTACCAAAGGACTCGAGTGCCCCAGCCCTGGAGAAGGATGAAGAATGAGGAGGAGTCATCGCCACCCTCAGGAGCATTGGCATCCACCCTCACAGCCGCTGGCCTCCGCTGCTCCTTACCACCTCTTCCATAAACATTTCAACTGCCTGTGCACCTGGCCATCTGTTTCTCTACAGCAGGGTTCTTTCCTGCTCTAGACCTGCGGATGGACGGCCTTCACAAGGTCTGTGGGCACCCAAAACTGCCTGCAAATACTGTGTGCACAGCATCCTGTGATAAGAAGGCTACTGCTCTGACCAAATTCTGAAGAGGACCTGGGAGCCACAGAAGACAAAGAACACATGTGTCCTTGAACATGTGCATCAAATAGTAACTCAAGTGCCCTGGGTGCGTCTACATACCAACGTGTGTGTCCTGAAACTCCAGAAACCCCCAGGAGACAGGACACTCGCTAACAAGCTTTTACTTCAACATTTAAAAAAAATTTTTAGGACTTCCGGCCAAGATGGAGGCATACGTAGACACACTGTGCCTCTTTCTACAACCAAAATAGGGATAACAACAATTCAGAAACAAAAAACAACCAGTACTGACAGAAAATTGAACTGTATGGTAGTCCAACAACCAAGGAGTTAAAGAAGAAACATTCACCTAGATCAGTAGGAGGGGCAGAGTTGGCGGCCGGGCAGAAAGGGGTCTCCGCAAAGCAGTGGCTGGTGGACCCCAGGCGCACAGGGCAGCAGCTGGCGGACCCAGCGAGGCGGTGGATTATTGAGTGCAGTGCGGCACACAAGGCCACTGGCAGACTGGGCGGTCCCACATTTGTGGGCAGATAAACCAGGCCAAACTGGGGAGTGAGACAGACCACACAACCCAGGGTCACAGCATGGGGAAATAAAGCTTCAAAATACAGATTTAAAGCACCTGTGGGGGTTGAGGTGCCGGGAAAAACTCCCAGCCTCACAGGAGAGTTCGCTGGAGAGACCCACAGGGTCCTAGGACACACACAAACCCACCCACATGGGAATCAGCACCAGGAGGGCCCAATTTGCTTGGGGAAAGTGGAGGAAGTGACTGAAATCTGGCAGAGTGGAGCAAGCACCATTGTTCCCTCTTGGACCCTCCCCCACATACAACGTCACAACCCAGTGACCTGGGTTGCCCCGCCCTTGTGAACACCTAAGGCTCTGCCCCTCACTACGTAACAGGCACAACTAGACAAAAAAAAGTGGCCCAAACAGAAGAACAGATCAAAGCTCCAGAACAAATATAACTAAGCAACAAAGAGATAGCCAAGCTATCAGATGCACAGTTCAAAGCACTGGTAATCAGGACGCTCACAGAATTGGTTGAATTTGGTTGAAAATTAGATGAACAAATGAAGGCTACACTAAGTGAAATAAAGGAAAATGCACAGGGAACCAATAGTGATGGGAAGGAAACTGGGACTCAAATCAATGGAGTGGACCAGAAGGAAGAAACAAATAGCCAAACAGAAAAGAATGAAGAAACAAGAATTCAAAAAAAAAAATGAGCAGAGGCTTGGGAATCTCCAGGGCATCTTTAAACGTTCCAACATCTGAATTATAGGAGTACCAGAAGGGGAAGAGGAAGAGCAACAAGTGGAAAAGTTATTTGAACAAATAGTAAAGGAGAACTTCCCCATTCTGGCAAAGGAAATAGATTTCCAGGAAGTCCAGGAAGTTAGAGAGTCCCAAAGAGGTTGGACCCAAGGAGGAACACACCAAGACACATCATAAATACATTAGCCAAGATGAAAGATAAGGAGAGAATCTTAAAAGCAGCAAGAGAAAAGGAGACAGTTACCTACAAATGAGTGCCCATCAGACTGTCAGTTGATTTCTCAAAAGAGACATTATAGGCAAGAAGGGGCTGGAAAGAAGTAGTCCAAGTCATGAAAGGCAAGGACCTACATCCAAGATTGCTCTATTCAGCAAAGCTTTCATTTAGAATGGAAGGGCAGATAAAGTGATTCCCAGATAAGGTCAAGTTCAAGGAGTTCATCATCACCAAGCCCTTATTACATGAAATGTTAAAGGAACTTATCTAAGAAAAAGAAGATAAAAAACATGTAAAGTAAAATGACAGCAAACTCACAATCATTAACAATCACAACTAAAACAAAAACAAACTAAGCAAACAACTAGAACAGGAACAGAACCACAGAAATGGAGATCACATGGAGGGTTAGCAACAGGGGAGTGGGAGGAGGAGAGAGGGGGAAAGATACAGAGAATAAGTAGCATAGATGGTAGGTAGAAAATAGACAGGGGGAGGGTAAGAATAGTATGGGAAATGTAGAAGCTAAAGAATTTATAAGTATGACACATGGACATGAACTAAAGGGGGGGAATGTGGGTGGGAGGGGGCAGGGCTGAAGGGAGTGAAGGGGGAAAATGGGACAATTGTAATAATAATCAATAAAATATATTAAAAAAAGAAAAAAATTTTAAGCAAAATGTCATCCTCAGGACATATAAAACTAAATGAGCAAAGACAAAGAAATTCAAAAAAATCAATTATCCATTTAGTCACTTTGAAAAATCTATCTTGCAACCCAGAGTCTCAGGGAATGTCAAAGCTGTAGTTAAATTTTTAATAAACTGGAAAGGATAATGTTAAAGAAGAGACCTTTTCAAAGGTGAGCTCAGTTGGCCCAAAGGCTGTGGATTCTTGCTAAAGAAACCACACACACACAAAGGCCAGCTGGCGACAGGCAAGTTGTGGCAATGGTTCTCAGCAAAGGGCGTGAAGCTGCTGATGAGAGCGGAGGGCGAGTGACCCTCTCTTCAGACGAGTCAGACGCTGAGACTCCAGGACAGAGCCCCAGTGGAGTCTTTGGAGACATGTCTATTTCAACCCTTGGTGATTTTATCCAGTGTTACGGGTTTACATAACATCTACGTGCCAGTGATTCACAAATTTATCCTCCCAGTCCCCAACTGCACCCAACCCCACACCGATCCGTCCAGCCGCCTCATTACTATCTCCACTTCAATGTCTAACAGCAATGAAACCTCAGAGTCCAAAACTGAATTCCCAACGGTCCCCCTTAAACCTGCTCCTGTTGCAAACTTCCCCTCCCAGTTGATGGCAACTCCGACTTTAGAGGTGGTCAGCCCTGAAATCCTGGGGTCCTTCTGGGCCCTCTTTCTTTCACACCCTACATCCGATCCATCTGCGAGTCCTGCTGGCTCCACCTTCCATAGACACCAGAATGCGAGGCCTCCCTGCCACCGCCAGCACTGCCACCCTGATTAGCCACCGCTGCCTCCACCTGGACTCCTCACAGGCCTCCCTGCTTCCACCCTCGCCCCTCCCAAGTCCAGTCGGAATTCAGGGAGCCATTCCAATTGAGCACATGGGAACACAGTAGAGTAGGGGCAGCTGCGATATGAGAAGGGATATGTCAGAGGAAAGCATATTTCTGGGTCCTCAAAGCCCATCGCTATGAAATCTGCATCTTAGAACACTTTTGTTCTGCAGGGAGACAGAGAATCCCCATTCAAGCCAGTAGAGTTATTTTGTTTGGCTCTAGCTCCACCAGACATACCTTTTGTTCTGTTTCAACTGATTAAAGAAGGGGTCTTGAACAGCAGAAAGACGGCTACTACTATGACCGAAAGGGTGGCACAAGCAACTTTTCTAAAGATCAGCTTTGAACAGGGTGAAAGAAACTGCAGAGACTTTCAAATTGCCCTCTGCAGGGCCCCTGGTCTTCCACCAAGCTCTTTAAGACACCGAGGATGAGTGTGACCAGATCCCCCACCAAGGCAAATTGACGTGATCAGCTTTGTACACTGGTGTCCCTCAAAAGACTTCATCTGAAGGTGTACTCAACAGCGAGCTCTGGAAAACCAACCAAAAGAATTATCACCCAAAGAGAAAAAGCCAAGAGGGAAGTGAGAAACAGAAGCCACAGAAAAACTTGGGCAAGCCAGCCTATACGATCACAGGCCAGTGGTGCTCCTCCCCTGGAGGAAGACTGTAAAACATGACGGGGTGACACGGGCAGATTTAATATACACACTGGAGTATATAACACATTGCCACTTTTGTTCTTTAAACATGAGCAGGAACCATCCTCTCGTGCAGGCCTAAGACTGTGGAGTTACCCCCAGGGAAAGGGACTGGTCTTGGCCGTGGCCTTTGCTCCCACATAGGAAGCCAGAAGGTAATGGGATGACATCCACAGCAGCTTGGAAGAGAAATATGGGCCTCTGGCCAGCTTTGCCTGCTCAAGTCATTGCTCCTGTAACAAGGTAACAGGTTGACACCATGAACGCTCTGCAAGGACTCAGGTAATATGTCATCTGTGGACACTCCCTGAGCCACATTATTGCTCAAACTATAGTTCCAATGCCACAAAAAATAGATCAGAATGTTTAAGACCTCAAGACTGAGGAAGTCACGGCTGGAGAGAACAGGAGTATTACCGTTGCCAATAACAGCATGTTTCAAAGGCTCGTAAGCCCCAGCTACTGTACTAAACATATATATATATAAGTGTTTAAACACATATAGAACATATACATATATACTGTTTTACCTATCAGACACATATGATATACACATATAGCATCCTCTCTGTCAAAATAAATGAAGTTTGCTTTGTAAAAACATCCTAGTTAGCTCAGTGGCAGCATTATCCCCATTTCAGAGATGAGAAAACCAAGTGAACCCCAAGTGACCTGTTATGCTATACCAATGAGTAAGCAGTAGAGCTGGAATTCCGAAAAGTCGCCCAAGGAGTTCCTCAGGTTGCCCCAATTTATTTTTTATGATACCTTTATTCCTTTTTACTCTTATCTGTGTTTTCTAGTTATGCTACATAAAACATGTATTATTTTTTAAAATTGTACACGAATACATTTTTTTCAATGAAAATAAATCCAAAGACACAAAACCAATTCCCCCAAAATGCTGAAAAGGAAAGGATCGGTAAGGACATTTCAGAAAGATGTCCCGCGTAAAGAAAGCAGGTAAGACAAACATCTATTTAAACTGCACCGAAATCCGTATTTTGAAAGAGCGTGAAGTGGAACCAGAGACACCCATGCTTCGGAAAGGCCCATTCCCGCAATCAGGCCGCAGTTGCAGACGTGGGCTCCGAGGGACTCAGTGTCAAACACGTAAAGAAAGGAACTCACTGACGGAGACAGGAGTGACACTGTTTGAAGTGATTGGAATGGGAAGTTTTAACATACAATGATCCCTCTAGATTCTAGAAGAAACCCCCAAAATACAGTAAAGAAAGACTGCAATTCTTCTCCCAATCCCCTCAAAAAAGGACCCACATCCTCCCGCCTTCCCAGGCCCCCTTTCCAGCCAGGCAAACGGAGCTGGCAGGGACCTCACCTTCAGGCAGGTGGCAAGACCTCACCTGGGATGTTGTGTATGGTGATGGCCAAGATGAGCAGTGCGATCCTCCTCCAGCTGCTGTCACTTCGAGGAGCCAGGTTCCCTGGAGAAGGTACGGGGACAGTAGGGCCCTCTGGGAGGCCGGTGGCCACCGCCTTCCTCCTCTGGTATGCCTCACCATTCTCACTTTTGTCTGAGCAAAAAGAGAGGGACAGGAAGAGAGAGCACTTTGAACGTGAGTGAATACTTTGAACTTGGGCAAGCAGCAGCAGGAGGAGGCTTCCAAGACCAGGATATGAGCTACTTCCTAACTTCCAAACGGACCGTGGATTCTTCTGCTCCTTCATTCCTTCATCCCTTCGCGCACTCACTCATTCATTCGCTCCCTCACTCAGCAAACATTCACTGAGGAGACTGACATGCAGTGTCCAATGTGAAGGTGCTAACAAAGGTAAGGAAGGTGAAAACGGTACATTAGCAGTGCCTATCTTGGAGAGGCAATATTGAGTAGTGATCAGAAGCTCAGATTCCGGAACCAGACTGCCAGCTCACAAGCTGTTTAACCTCTGTGTGCTTTAGTTTCCTGGTTCACAAAATGGGATAACAGTACCTACTTCTGGGAAGGGCTACTCAGGAGGGGTTTTGCGAGGACTAAAGGAGAGGCTGCGGGAGAATGCTCAGACTGCCCTAACCGCTGTGTGCGTGGACTGTGGTGGCTGTCACGTGCCCTTCTCTCCCACAGCCCACAGAAGTCTATCATATGAGACTGGTCTCCTGGTCGCAGTGACTCAGGGGGCACCCATTCAAACGCCGGGCTCAGCCAATGAGATTCTCTCTCAGCAATGGGGACTGGAATGGGGAAAGAGCCCGGGACTCTAGTGTGGGTGTGGGTTCTCAACCAAAACATCACACGATACGAGGGCAGCCATGACGTACCATGCATGAACAGAACAAGGCAGCAGGCTGGAGATAGACAGAAGGAAGCGGATACCCACAGACAAGTAGAGATGGGAAATCATGTGGCCAGAGACAGGCAGAGAGACAGACAAGCGGCAGCCTCGGTGCGGTAAGACCTTCTGACCTTCATGTGCTGACTTCAGTACCCAGCCCTTGACTTTCACGAACTAACCCTCCTTTTACAAAGTCCCTTTTGAGAACGAAGTTGAAGGGTGTCATTTCTCAGGACCAGAGAGTCCAAAACACCACTGGTCTCCTGGGTCATTTGTTTATTCCTAATGGAGGTAAAATGCCTGGATCAAAATACAGGAGAACAAGGGTGAGGCTGAGCAGCCAGGCTGGGGGTCACAGCATGGGTGGGTCTGTGAGAGAGGCTACTCAGAGCTGGGGCGTTGAGCAAATCTTAAATACGCGGGGGCACGAATGGAAGGGAGAGTCTTTCGACCATGAGTGAGCATAAGAACATGCAAAGCATGGCTCAGATGTCACAGACAGGTCACCAGAACATGTGTTTAGGGAGCCCACCACGAGCAGGTGACCACACATCCTGGTGTGGCTAGCTACCACAGCAGGGTTACTGGTACCCCTTTCATTCTCAGAAGTGTCCTGGTCTGGAGCATTAATTATGCGACTCCCAGGCTGCGGAAACCACGGAGGCCTGGTGGGGGGACATCTCTCACTGAGGTCAGTGGTCATCAACCTGCAGGGCAGGGGGCAAGCTCTATGTTCCTCCTTCCCTTCTCTAATCACACATTTTCCACAAGTGAACGAACTCTCATCTCCAAGCTGAAAGCTACAGAAAATTTTCCCAAAGTGCAATGAAGAAACAAGGGGAACTTCAGGGATGCCTTTCTCTCTGACCTCACTCCCTGCTGCAGTGCAAGGCGAGGGTGGATTATCCTGCCCTCTGGGTGCCTCATTTAAAGACCAGAATCTCAGTCCATAAACTTGACCACGTCCTTGATTCCCTTTCCAGATAAACTGCCCAAGTGGAACACTGTTTTATATTTCAAAATCAAGAAAAGAAAAGAAAAAAAAAAACACCTACTTTGAAAATCATTTTGGGTTTGTTTACTCAAATCGAGCCAGCAGGGCTTAAAGAATGAGAAGCCACCAGAGACAGGTGCAGCCCTCCCCAGTCCTGGTGGGCTATCTCCTGGACACAGCTGACTCTCAGATCCACTGGGGAGAAGAGGCCCTGGAAGCGCAGGCCTGCCAGCCCTCCTGAAGTCAGCTGCCTCAACTCGTTCACCGGCCTCTGGAGGAGCACACCACTTCTCAGTCGGACAGCAACCCCTCCAAGCAATATTTGCACACTCAAAGCTAAACACCCTCTGTGTGGTATCTGTACCATGTGTGTGCACGCACAAGTGTGCAAGCATGTGAGTGCCACATGGTACAGTCTTGCTTGCCTCAGATATCAGACAGCCTTCATGTACGTTTGCACGTGTGCGTATGTATATACACACAGGGGGGTGTTTCTGTACGTTTAAAGTTGACGACATCTAACAACTCAGGCTGTGGAGACTAGATGGGAAATTGAACTAAATATCTGGGATTTCAAGCGCATGAATACTAAAGCCACAAGCCAGCAGAGTGGAGGGCTGTGCAGAAAACAGGCTGCACCATGGTGGAGGCCACCCTGGTGTCCCCTGGGCCTGCCAGTGGGCATCACTGCCTCCTTGGGCCTCCTCTGAGCTCACAGGCCCGACCTGGATGCTCTTCAGTGGAAAAAAAAAACCAACCCTAAAAACCAGCTCTTCCCTTTAGAATTTTATAATTTAAGGGACGACAGACAGGGAAGACATAAATAAATTCCTTTAAGTCTAAGGAGCAGAGCTACTCAGTCTCTAACAAGCACTGAAGGCTGCACTGGTTTTTGTCAGTGACGCAGAGGGATCGGATTCTGAACCTCCTGCAAACAATGTCCAGACAGCCACAGACATCAGCCACCGCCAGCACACCCCAGCACCATAACAGCAAGCACAGGGCACCGTGGACCAAGGGAAAGAAGTCTGCCTCCTCTTGGGCTCCAAGGTATGAGTGCTTCTCCCGTGGGACAGGGGGAGGCTGTGAGACCCTGATGTACTTCTGAAAGTTAAACACACCACCACTAGTGAGCCTGCAATGACGAAAATCCGTCCAAATAAATCATGAGCATACGCAGGCGCCCTGAGTGAAGACTGTTCTTGCCTCTCCTGGTTAGGGTTGGATGAACCATCACATGCCATCAGGTGAAATGGCAGCAGCTGGTGTGGGGACACAAGTGGGGCGCAGTGACAGGAACCCAGGAGATTTCTTGAAACAGGAAAGGTTTAGACACCTGTGAAGTAGGACTGCGCAAGAGGAATGACATTTAGGGATGGAATGGCTGATGTCAAGCTCAGAAATAGAAAACATCAATGACACTGGCTAGTACTGAGGACTTAGGGTAATACTCGTAATCCTTACAAAAGCCCTGTGAAGTAGAGATCACGCCCTTAACTAATGAGGAACTTGAAGAGGAGAGAGAG
>PVKM010010719.1:0-34419 GCA_004027735.1 Carollia perspicillata | reverse complement strand
AAACGTACACACAAAACTGTTTGTATATAGAAACACAATGTAGATAACTAAAATATGTTCTGCTCAGCCCTGGGTGGGTGGCTCAGTTGGTTGAAGCATGGTCCCATGCACCAAGAGGTTCTGGATTTGATTCTGGTCAGGGTGTCACGTACCTAAGGATGCAGTTCAGTCTCCAGTAGGGGCATGTATGGGAGGCAACTGAGTGATGTTTCTCTCTCACATCTATGTTTCTCTTTCTCTCTCACTCTCTCTCAAATCATTAAAAATATCCTCGAGGATGGATGAAAATAAAATAGTTCTCCTCTATAAGGACCAGCTCTGAAAAAATTCAATAAAAGGTAAAGTATTAGTAAAATGTTGACCCTTGAAAATTGCTGTCTTAATTTCTTAATCTTTGCATGGGCAACAGTGGTGGTGGCAGGGTGCATGGTGTATGCATGTGTGTGTGTAAGTGTGAAATTATCATTAATAGTTCTGAAAAGGCCTGTAGGGGTCTCTGAGATTTCATGCAAGATAGCATCATTCCAGCTTGCCATACTTGATCCAAAAGGCTTAAAAAGCAATCACACAGATTCACCTGAAAAGTCTGAGCAAAGGGATGGTCAGGATCATGAAGGGAGGGGATGCATTTCTGAATGGCCGTCAGACCATCTCTTCTGACTCATAACAAATACAGAACTGTGTGGGACAGAACACACACACACATGTCCATGCACACAACACGCACACCAACACACAATAAAACCAAAACCCCACAGGTATATGAGGGCACAGTGAGAAGCTCAAAGCTCTTGTTTTGTATTTTTGTTCTTTATTTGAGGGAGGGGCAGCAGCTTTAGTGGAGCATTTTTGTGTTAGAGAACTTGTGGCAAGGGCGAGAAACCTTAATAGCTTTTAATTCTTTACAGAGAACACCTTCCTTTGCCCTGGAGAGTGGGCTGAGCTCTTGGTGCCACCAGATCGATGTGGGATTGAAGAGTCGGTGGTGAGTGCCTTTAAAGCCTGGAGGCAAGGCGGCCATGCTGCTTCTTGAGGCAGAGAGAGGCAATGGTGAGCCTTCAGCTGTTTCAGAAACTTCCTGGGATCTCTTTAACATCCCCTGGTCATTCCAAAATCACAACCAGCACGGAAACCACTTTACAGCATTCTCTTTATTTCTCCTTTTTGTCTATTGCTGAAAAAAAATGCCATGAAAATGTTATGAACTAAAACATAAAAGGGCCTAAAATGATGGTGATTTTGTTCCTCCTCATTCAGGAGGTAGGAGGGAGCCCAGGAAGGGTAACATGAGATTGGGAGGTGGGAGGCCTCGTCTATTTCCTTGTAATGGCTCCAGCCTAAGATGCCTTTTATCCACTTAGACCCATATGACAAGTTCACTCTGGAAATCTATTCAGCTTGGCTGCGTGCAGATGTAACCGGACCTGCTCTGGGCAGTCTTAATTGCAAACACATTTCTCTCCCTCCACCGCCATTCCTAAGCAGGCAGTGGTCAGAGCTCTGCCAGGGTTTTCTGGCGTCTTTTTCCTTCTTTGTTTCCAAATCTGCATTCTTCTAAAAGAAAAGATGTATGAAAGATTGTAAACAGGATAATTATATGGCAATATGATTTCCAATGCAGGCTTTCCTTGTGGATTACTTCAAATGTGTAGGGGTTTGTTTTGGTGTGTTTCCCTTTCCACTCTGCCTGTGAGTCAGGGAGATAAAATGTTGTTTTGAAGCACAAGTATATGGATCCACTAAAAACCTCCTACGATGTTAAGATATTTTGTGAACGATTATTTGGGGAAAACAGAAACAAAATAGAGAGAAGGGAGGGACGAGTGGGTGCACAGGTCTCTGGCGTTCGGCTCACGTCACTATGGACATGAGGTCTGGACAGTGTGTTTTCTACTTTCTAGAACAGAGTGGAGAAGGAGGGAAAACTATGCAGAAACAGCTGCAAGTTCAGAATATTACAAAATTACAAAGTCTGTCTGAGATAGCACTATTTTTTGGGGGGACAGTGTTGAATGTAATTCTTTGCAGGATGCGTTCTCGTACCCTTCCCCCTACGTCTTCACTAAACTTTCCACTGCAGTTTGTAAAGTCAGTGGTTCTGAATGTAAAGATGGGATGGGATAATGTCAAACACATGCTCAGCCTCCAAGTTGCAGGCATAGACACAGCATGTTTATTTATTTTGGTCATTGATTTGTGGCAGTTTGAGCAAAGGAACACATTAGGGCCCCCACTAGTGGCCACGCAGGCTAAGTGGCACAACTCCAAGCTCTTCTGGGCACATGGACGGATGATGTGGTTGGTGCACCTGGCGCTCCAGAGCAAAGAAGCTCTGGGACACACTGTCTTTCCATTTATTGCTTGTCTTCTGTGCCTAGCACACTGTCTAGCATATGACTAGATGCTCAATATTTTTTCAATTGCTGGTCTACACCAAAAGATTGAGCTTGTTAGTAATCAAAGTACCTCCAAAAAACACACTGTTGATTCATCCACCAGCTACTAGGTTTGAAGGGATAGAGAAAGTACCATCTTGCTCGTAGGAAGCTACAGCTGAATGAGAAAACACACCTATAGGAGTTGCACAAACAGAGCACGCTGGGAGCAGGGAGGAAAGTCAGGAAAAGTTTCACATAGAAATGATATTGGCAAAGCAAACTCGGCTTTCTAAAGTCCCATGTATCAAAGAAAACAATGCCAATGTCTGATCTCTATCATTTCCTTCATTTTGAGGAAGAAGAGGAAGCTAAAACATTGGAGTGTAAGGATTATTCCAGATATATATTAGAATTTGTTCTAGTTTTAACTAATAGAAACTTCCATAATCTTCTTATATACCTCATTCACATGTGACAAGTTCTCTTTCTGAAGAATTCTTCCTTCAGGTGCTGCAGTATGGTCTCGTGCTAGAGAGCCCGGTAATCCTAGGCTGGAACTTGATAGCTGAGTGGCTTTGAGAACGTCTCTTATTATGTCTGATGATCCTGTAACTGCAAAATGAGAATAGTGTACGTCATTGCCCATAAATGCCATCCCCTCTCTTATTATCCTCCACCTGAAGGTGTCCTTGGCATGTTGCAGTTTTTGGAAATACCCAACCTCAAATTTTTCTCAAACCAAACAGTAGCAACACTTTGTTTTTCAAGAGCCTGTTGAAGGAGGCATAGAATGAGACTCATAAACATCAGCCTGGAATATCAATGGTTTATCACTATCTTTCTCAAATGAGGAGAATCTTAATACTATTCTTGATGCAGGTATTAACTAACAATTAAATTTTTGTAACCAGCTGTGTTATATAAAAGCAGCCCATTTATAACATCAGTAAGGCAAATGGAATCCTTCACAGTTTATTTTTAAATTAATTATATTTAAGAAGTATATATCTCATGACTCCTAATTATATCTTCATTTAAAAGTTCTCGAATATGTCTAATTTTGCTCTAGGAGCAATTAAAAATTTGCTGAAAAGAGTTTCAGGAAAGTACACTTGAAAGCTGTTCAGCAATCTCCATTATCTACAAACTACAAGCAATAAGAAAACTCAGGTCAATGATATTTTAATTTATTTCCAAAACTTATTTACAGCAATTCAGTTGAATTTACTTCAACTCTCTTCCTAGAAGACTTTCCTGATGGCTTCTAAGTAACAAATTTCCTTCCTTAGTCTGCTAGTTTTGTTATTAGTTATCATCAACAAGCCGCCCCCAATAAAACAGAGTAGAAAAAGAAATTAGAGCCTTCTATAATTACACTCTGGTTAATACATTGGCTCAATAGCTCATCTACGACTAATTCTACATTTAATTCTAAATTATCAATCCACAGATAATGCATAAGGCAATAATTGTAGAGTATTTACTATGTAACATTTGCTTTAGTAAGTACTAAGAAACAAAGACCAATTAAGACTATAGCTTTCTGAAGACATTTTTTCCACTATCATATCTGTCCTCAGCACCTAGGATAGCACCTGGCACCTTATGCAGCCTCAATAAAGTTTCCTGAATTAATAAATAAAGAAATGGTGACATGGATCTTTCCATGTGTCACAGTCTAGGTGGGGGAATTGACAAGCGCACCACTAATTAAATACTGCACTGCCCTTGGTGGCCTCTTTCTGTCCCCTCTTCATGACTTCCAGACTTCCTTTCGGCCACCTTAGAAGGTCTTTTTTTTTTTTTTAATTACAGAGTAAAATGGGAAAATATTAAAATAAGAGGCTTGGTTTTAATTTTCTGCTCCACTACTAGCTGTGTGACTTTTTTACCAATGTTTACTTTTAGTCTTTGAGTTATCAAATGGAGGTAATAGTACTTGCTACGCAGAGCAGTTTGTAGAATTAAATGACATTGTGTAAAATCCTTAGCCCAGGGTTTGTTGCCACATAATTACGTAAGTAACTGGGAAGCCCCGTATTGATCCCTCTTTCTCTTCCTCCCTGGCTTGTTCTTCTAGACTTCTTTAGCTTTTCCTCGGAATCATTGTCCTACTAATCACTCTAAACCAATGGTTCCTTACTATGGTTGCCTTCAGAATCTATGGGTCTGACTGAGACCTACAGTTAGAATCTCCTGGAGCTAAGGTCTAAAAACCTGTAGGAGGCTCACTCTCGCCTACCCTGCTCCCCTGATTCTGACCAGCTGTGTTTGGGAACCACTGTCTTCCATCAGTCAGATGTTCCCTAGGGCAGGGTTCTCAAACTTGAGTGTGTCACCTGGAGGGCTTGTTAAACTACAAATTGCTGGGTCTCACCCACAAAGTTCTGATTCAGTTGGCATTTCTGACAAGTTCCCAGGAGACAGCACTGCTTTTGGTCCAGGGACCACATTTTGAGGTCTTGCTATAAAGGTCTTTCTACTCAAAGTGTGATCTGCTGACCAGCTGCTCCAGCATCCTTTGGGGACACCTTATACATGCAGAATTTCACACCCTCCCCCAGTGTTACCTTACAGTTTGAGAAACACTGCTTGAGGGAAGAGCTTTATATAAGGAACTTTTAAAATGCAGGTTCCTGAGCTCCAAACACTAGAGATTTTGACAGAACCTTGGAATTTGCATTTCAATAAGCTCCTCTTGCCATTGCGATGCATGCAATTCCTGAACCACACTTGGAAAAGCAGTGCTAGAGGTTTGCTGCAGCAGGCTGTCCGCTGCAGAATCACTCACGGTGCTTGCTACTCAGTACGCAACACTGAGCCTGGCCAGCCTTATCAGTTGTTTTGCTGCAGCAAGGATCCTACCGACCAGGCAATCACATTGCACTTATTTTTTTATAGGTATGAGTCAAAGGTATTGTGTTTCCCAGCAATCTAATCATGACCTGTTAGCATAAGATAAGGATTAAAATAGATTTATTTTGAAGATGTCCGGTTTGGAGAAGAATGTCTGCAACATTACTTACACATATTAGTCAAGGCTGTTTTGATTCTAAATAACAGAAAAACACTCCGTGGTGTGTGTGCATGTACACACATGCATGTGCACACACACCCAATGAAAAGGTGAGTTTTCTGGAAAACTACAAGGTATCTAACAAAATACAATGCAATGAAGAACTCATGTACATGAACAACAGTGTGTTGATTGCCGGGTGGGGAGGGTCTTGGGTGGAGATGAAATAGGGTATTAGAGAGATAAATGGTAATGAAAAATACAATAAAAAATAAACTATTAAAATACAACAGAACAAAGTACAATTGGATTTCATCTCTTGATAGTCCAGAATTGAGGTTTTTCTCTGTAGCAGACTGTATTTTCTCCAAGTGGTCACAACAATATTTTATATTCCTCATGTTCTTCCTGGACCTTGCCACTCCTATACCAAGAGTTGGAGTATACGATCATTTCTCTTGAAACTGTGTGGGCCTTTGTGACTCCTCAACTAATAGAGGATCGTGATAGAAGAGTGATAGATGGCTTGCAAGGCAAAGCTATGCCAGGGAAGGTGATACAGCTTCTGCCTGGTTCTCTCTCTTAGAATTTGCTCTTATAACCTTGAGCCTCCATGTAAGAAGTCCAGCTGTCCTAAGGCTGCCATATGGGAGAGACCACTTGAAAAGGCCACATGGATTTCCAAGAAAGCCAATCTGTTCCAGCTTCCAGCACTTTGAGTCTTCCCAGCCCAGAAACCAGACATGTGAGTATGGAAGCTGTCAAGATGATTCCCAGGATACTACCCGACTGCAACCACATGAAACATTCTGAGAACCACCGAGCTAAACCCAGAACTGTCAGGGATAGCAATGATTGATTGTTATTGCTTTATACCAATATGCAGCAATAGTAATGGGAGTATTCTCACTGTCTAGGGCTCTGTGATTTTTCCTCTCTGTTTCTCTCTGCATATCTGCTTTATTATCCTCTTTCTATCTCTAGAGCAGGCTCATGCATTTGTCGATGTACAAACAAAAATGTGGCTGTTTGGTCAGACCACATGCCTACAGAAGTGCTTTTTAAGCTTTAATGTGCATTGGAATCACCTGGAAATTTTCTTAAATTTTAGATTCTGATTCAGTAGTTCTGTGGTGGAACCTAGGAGTCTGCATTTCTAACAAGCTCCCAGGTGATGTTGTTACTGCTCAGTTACTTACCTTTGTCATTTCTGTCTTTTTCTGTCTGTCTGTCTCTCTCTCATGATCTTAAATCATTTAAAAACCAGTTACAGACTTCATGACCATCAGATCCTTCAGCGTCACTTTTTAAAGAAAAAAGACATTCTTCTATATAATCAAGATACTATTATATGTGTCAGAAATGTAATTTATTTTTAAAAGCCTTATCTAAAATATAGCCCATGTTCAGATTTTCTTATTTGTTTCAAAAATATATTTCAAAAGAGTTTTTTCCACCTTTAATCCAGGATTTAATCAAGGATTATACATCTTTGATATCCTATACCATAGAATAGTTGCTCTACCTTTTCTTGAAATGCCTGTGGAGTCCAGGCCATTGTCCAATAAAATATCCAAAACTCTGGATTTGACTGCTTTCTTGCAAATAGATTCAAGTTATACATTTATATCAAAAGTACTTCAGAGTCAACAATTACATACTTGACATTTAACACATCAGGAGACTCAAGATATCGCTTTGGCCCTGCCCACTGTGGCTCAGTTGGTTGGAGCATCGTTCTGTGACCGAAAGGCTGTGATTTGACTCTGGTCGGGGTGCAATATCTAGGTTGTGGTTCAATCCTCAGTCCTCTATCTCCAGTCCAGGCGCATATGGGAGGCAGCCAGTCGATGCTTCTCTCTCTCATTGATGTTTCTCTCTCTTTCTCTTCCTCTTTCTTTGAAAGCAATGAGGAAAATGTCCTTGGGTGAGGATTAAAAAAAAAAAGATACCTCTTTGCCTTCTTTTGGTGATGCTATGTTGGATCACCTAGTTATGATGGTGTTTTTGTTGTTGTTGTTGCTGTTATTGTTCTTTTTTAAGTGCGAAGAACTTTTTTTCAAGAGGGACCCCAGCTGACATCCCCTCTCATTGTATTGGCCAGAACAGATCACATGGTCACCACTAACCTACTTAGGGACAAAAGAGAAGGGTGTTCTGTGACTGACTTACACTAATCATGCATCATCCATCCCTGCGGACGAGGAACAACCCGGCCTTCCAGAAAATGTAGGTTTGTCAACCTATGGGAGAGCTAACAAACAAGGGGAAGGACTGACCTTGAAGAATGGCATTTGGGGAGACAACCAAGAGTGCTTGCCACACTTACCTAATATTACAGAGTATCTGGAGGAAGAACTGCTCTCTGATTCCTATTCTAACATAACATGCTGCCTTCTCAGGAGATTAAAGATTTATTGCTTGTAAAATACTTTATAGGCCCCTTGTGAGAAATCTAATATTTATTTGTTCTATAAGATAAAATAGAAATTTATTTTTTTGTTATTTTCTTTTTGGCTTTTCTCAGTCTATGATTTTCACTGTATGGTAATGATATAGCCATATATATATATATCCACTGCAAAAAAAAAATCCCTGACAAAATGGGCCAATAAGTTATAAACACAATAAGTTCATGGAATGTAAATAGCTTAATTTAAGGGCATTTTCCACCATTTGTCTCTTTTTAAAAGTTTTAGACATGGAAAAATCAAAAGGAGTTATAATTCTATCAGAACAAAAAGCCAAAATTGTGGATACTTTAATGAAGTTTATCAAGACTATTAATAAAGGTCATCCAAACCTCTGGCATCTATCAAATTGGGTCAGATATTTGCAAAATATAATTTTCTTATGCGTATTCTGACACTTTAGAATCTTGTTCCAGCTGGAAACTGGATATGAAAAACATTAAGTTGATTCTGAATCTCAGAAAAAAATTTGCTTTAACTCTGAAAATCAAATGTAGTGCCTTGGCATTGGGTAAAAGGGCCATTGGTTGTGCCAACCACGGGACATTTTACGCCCAGCCACAGTAATCTGTTGTTCTGTGCATTCAGAAGAAATAATATAAGTCTCTACATTCTGTGACATAAAGGGTGAAAGACAGCTTTTTCGCTAGCTTATACAAAGTTTTAGGCACACACAGTGCCTAAAACTTTTTACCATTTGAGTCTTAAAGGCACTCCTCACTATAGTTCTAGCAAGGATCTCTACTCTCATCCAAACCCATCCTCACTGGGTCAGAATGATTTCCCCTCTGTTTATCTATAAAAAGAGCCCCCCAATCAACTCTGTGTAGCCCAAAACCATTGTTACCCCCACACCTTTTCTCTCAGGTATCAGCCATTACTTCAGCAATTGAACTTGAGGTTCTAATGAAATCCAATTGCACAGAGGCCCAGAGAGCCATGTGGAGAATGAGCTTCAGGTAGAAGAGAGGAGTGGAGGTGTGGCAGGGCCAGGGGAGGAAAAAGAAGAGGTACTATGGAAGGCAATCTTTACCTGCTTCACAATTTTGCCAAAACCAAGCTTCCATTTTTATAGCTTAACATCCTTTCTATTTTCTACAGCCACTGACTTTGGCCTTCCCCAACTCTTTCTTTCTTTGTTGTAATCTTGACTCCAGCAGGATGGTGCTTGGATTTATCTAACCTTGTCTCACCCTGAAACAAAACAAAACAAAACAAAACAAAAGAAACCAGGAGATGGCCAAATACCACAGAAAACTGTGGGGTTATTTTTATATGGGCACCAGACAAGATTTCTACATAGATTTGTCATTTCTCCCATACAATGAATAGGTTTTTCAAACATGAAGTGATTTTTCAAAACTATTATTCCAGCTATTTTGCTCTTTGGCATTTACCCACAAACCTCAAGAGAGGTAGATTTGAAAAAACAATATTTGACCATGTAGCTATAGTTACAGGCCACAGACAGCCAGGGGAAAAGAAAGTTAAAGATGAATGTAATATGCAACTCTGCCCTGATTCTGTCTCCCTGGATAAACTCTGCTCACCACTTAAATCTAAATGTTCCCTAGCCCTAGATAATTGACAGGCAGTGGGAAGAGGTAAAATCAAGTAGAAATTGAACACTAAATAGAAAACACCTCCTTTCCAAGAAAAATATTTTTTATTGTGGAATGATGAAAATGCCCCATTCTTTGATTTAGATAGATTCCAATAGTATTTATGCTGATTTCTCCATGGGGAGAAAAGGAGACTATTTCTTTGAGAAGCCACTCACACAAAAAGACTCAAGTTGAATTTGGTTTCATCCTGAAGGCTTAAGGTAAAACAGTTCTTTGTAAAGATTTTATAAATAAGACATTTATTAATTAAGCTTCACTCTGAAGTGAATACTAGTGAATTAATTCAACCAGTGATGAAATTCCTTCCAGCAGAGAAATTGAGCAATTAGACTTATTCAGTAAAACATTTGAAAGCCTGGAAAAAGAATCTAGGAGTTCCAAATGCCTCATTCTCTGTGTTAAGCTACTCTCAGATTTGGAATCAGATAGTCAGCATATCATTGTACTAGAAGGAAATTCTGCTGTGACCTAGGTAGAACTGCAAGCGTAACTTAGACAAGCTGCTTAGAGTACCAGTATTTCCCATTTGGAACAGGAATCCAGTGCATGTCACATCTGGAAGAAAAGGCTTCTGGAAAGTCCACGAGTGCTTTCAGAGTTCTTTCATAGGACTGAACAGCTCCCTTGATCTTTTCTTCAATTCTGTGTCAGCCTCAGTACCCCAAACCCATGCTGCTATTAAACAGTTCAGGTATTGATGGCTGAAAAGCCTCTTGGGTGTCAAAGGCTTTTCCCCAAGGTCAGCCTAGTGATCCAGCTCTGTGGTAACTCTGCCTGCTTCTGATTCCTCTCTTTCCATACTCCACCAGCGTCCACACATGTCACTGCACTCTTGGTCACCAAGTCCAGCCATTTTTTGTTGTTGCCACATCTCCTTTCAGTATTACTCAGGATCTAATTATAGCAGTTTGTAATCTCTACCTTCAACATCCCTTTTGTTCCTGTGTGTCCTTCTGTCTATTACAAAGATTTCTGTCATTGGCCATGAAGAACAATTTTACTGCCTGCTCATCACCTTCTGAACTAAGTCAGTTTTCCCTTTGAGCTTCAGGGTCCTCTCCACTGGTGTCCAGCATTCCTTATCCTCATCTCTCACTCAGACAAGTAAGGCCTCCCCAGGTGTCCAGTGGTACAGGTATGCATCTTTCTCTTGCTTATCTGTTTTTGCCACAGTGACTCATCCCTCTAATTTCTTTTCATGACTTTGGGATCACCCCATCTAAGAAACTTTAATTGATTGTGATTCCCCAATTTTTTTCCAAGCTTTCCTTGTGCAATCATAATATTAATTCAATAAATACATATGATATATCCCATATACAAAGCACCATATGTAACAAGGAAGATACAAGAATAATTTAAATATATATCCTGAATTTGAGTACCTTACCATCTTGTGCAGAGCTAAAATATAGAGGAATAACATAAATAAATCTAATGCACAGAAAGTATTAAATGCCACTAAAATGATACTGATTAGGTGATATGCAAGTTCCAAATCAGAAAATAATACTTTTGAAAAAATGAATATGAGCATAATTAGGAAGATTTCATGGAAGAAATAGCTTCTCAGCACAGCCATGTAGACAGCTAAGGCAGACAAGGAAAGGTATTTCAAGTGTTATAACCATACCAGCAAAGCATGGAGCAGGGGAGAAACTGGGACTATGAGAGACAGGATAAAGTTTGGGCTGGCTAGATCATAGAGTCTATAGGAAGAAGTTTGGGCAAGTAAATATGAAGCCAGGTGCTGTGGTGTCTAAGGTCTTGAAGCCATTGAGAGCTTGCAATGAGGAGTGAGATGGTCAGAGCTGAACTCAAGAGATTAAGCTGGCATCAGTATAGGCAAAAACCAGAAGTAAGAAGTTTCAGAAACCTATTACTCCAGGAAAAAAAGGATTGAGAACCTGAACTAGGACAGTGACATTTGTAAGGAGAAGAAAGAAATATATCTAAGAAAAAATTCCAAAAGTAGAATCCACAGAAATTGGCAACTGGCTAAATTAGAGTATAAATAAGACTAGTCGAGAAAGTAACTACAAGATTTCATAATAGTCCTGGTATATGAAGGCATTGGACAGAGAGTTGCTTTTCTATTCATTCAACAAATACTTATTGAACACTTACTATGTTCTCAGAACTAGACAGGAAATTGGAGATATGGTAACAAATGAAAAGAATGGGCTCCTATCATGAAAGAACTTCAGATCTAAAAGAAGAGCTAGAAACAGAAAAAGTACTGGAGATATTGGCAGAGATGCTGGCTCAAACTACAGAGGGACCCAAGGAAAGTGTGGGTAAATCACCATTGGATGGAAGGATCCCGAGACCAGGTTGTGTCAGAGCTGTGTGAGCAACTGTAGAGAGGCTCTCCTCCTCTGAGAAAATTCATCTCCCCCTCGGGGTACCTGCAATTGGGACGAATACATGGACTGCACTGAATTCTTTCTTTCGTTATTCAATGTTACCCAAAAGATGTCATTTTCATTGCGCTTATATCAGGTATAATGGTGCTGGGTTATGTGACATGCGGCGAGGAAGGAAAAGGACTGGCAGTTTGATGCAGTGCCAAGAGCTCCAAGTTCAGAGTCATTAAACCAGACTTGCTTCTGTGGTTCTCCCACTAACCAGCATGGTGAACTTCAACAAGTATTTAACTTCTCTTGGCCCCAGTTTTCTTATTCATAAAGCAGTGATTAAAAAAAAATGCTTTTCTTGAATCTCATTTTGTTGTAAAGATCAAAAAATAAGTATAAAATCAAATTGCAAAACATAAAATATTAGTTATAAAATACTACTAAATATATCTATGTCAGTCAAGATTCCTAGAGAAAGCAAATGGCACACTCACATTAGATTGCGGGAGAGTTTATTTACAAAGGGACTCTTCACAACATGCAGGCAGGGCCAGGGGAACGTGCAGGACTCCAGGGCAAGTAACATCAGAGGAGGTGTTACCACATCTGGGGCCAAAGGAATAAGAGGCGTGAGTCATTGTAGGAACTGGGAAAGAAAAGGTCCTGTGGGTTGCAGGACACTGTCTGTAGGCAACATAGATGAGGGAGCCCAGAAAAGAAAGACCTTGTTCATGCTCCTCTTTTCCTCTGATCAGTTCCCAAGGCCCATTGGCCAGAGCCAAGCAGAAGGCAGAGAAGGAGAGATCCAAGGTAATATAGTCTATTTAGGCCACCCTCCCAGGTCAGTGAATTGGGTGGAAAATGTATCTGGCCCAACATCAGTCATTCTCTTTAATGAACTTCAGTGACCATAAGAATTATCTGTGGGAGCTTGCACACTCAGGAATGTGGTGTATTCCTGAGCATCCCACAGATTCTAATGACAAGGTTGATGGGCCACATTTCAAAAACACTAGAAATATTAGGTTAATTTCAGATACATTAATAAGTTACTTCATGGAGCTTAAACAAATTACTTTTTCTTTTTTTTTCTTGCTTATTTTATTACAGTTTTCCCAAATTTTCCCCCTTTGCTCTCTTTAGTCCTGCCCCACCCCACCCCCACTCCCAGTCCATCCCCACCCTGTTGTCCATGTCCATGGATCATTCGTACATGTTCGTTGACTACTCCTTTCCCCTTCTTTCACCATTCCCACTGACCTCATTTCCTCTAACAGCTGTTTCCTGTTTCCATGTCTCGGGTTCTGTTTCGATCACTAGTTTATTTTGTTCATTAGATTCCTCTTATAAGTGATATCATATGGCATTTGTCTTTCATCGACTGGCTTATTTCACTTAGCATAATAGTCTCCAGTTCCATCCATGCTGTTGCAAAGGGTAGGAATTTCTTCTTTTTTCTTTTGGCTACATAGTATTCCATTGTGTAGATGAACAACCGTTTTAATGCATTCATCTACTGATGGGCAATTAGGCTGTTTCCAACAGTTGATTATTGTAAATAGTGCTGCTTTAACATCAGGGTTAATAAGTTCTTTTGAATTAGTGTTTCAGGATTCTTAGGACACATTCCTAGAGGTGGAATTGCTGGGTCATAAGACAGTTCCATTTTTAATTTTTTGAGGAAATTCTATACTGTTTTCCACAGTGGCTGCACCAATCTGCATTCCCACCAATAATACAGTAAGGTTCCCTTTTCTCCACATCCTTACCAGCACTTGTTGTTTGTTGATTTGTTTATGATGGCTCTTCTCACCAGTGTGACATGATATCTCATTGTGGTTTTAATCGGCATCTTTCTGATGGCTAATATGTTGGGCATCTTTTCATATGTCTCTGGGACCTCTGTATGCCCTCCTTGGAGAAGTGTTTATTCAGGTCCTCTGCCCATTTTTTGATTGGATCGTTTGTCTTCCCAGTGTTAAGTAGTGTGAGTTCTTTATATTTTTGGAGATTAAACCCTTGTCCGATGTATCATTAGCAAATATGTTCTCCCATCCTGTCGGCTCCCTTTTCATTTTGATGTAGGGTTCTTTAGATGTTCAGAAGCTTTTTAATTTGACATAGTTCTATTTGTTTATTTTTTCCTTTATTTCCCTTGGAAAATAAAGGAGATACATATTCAAAATCTTGCTATGTGGGATATCTGAAAATTTTCTGCCTATGTTTTCCTTTAGGAGTTTTATGGTGTCACAACTTAAATTTAAGTCTATCGTCCATTTTGAGTTTATTCTGGTGTATGGTGTAAGTTAGTGGTCTAGTTTTATTTTTTTTTTGCATGTACCAGTCCAGTTCTCCCAATGCCATTTATTGAAGAGACTATCTTTATTCCATTGTGTGTTCATGCCCCCTTTGTCAAATATTAACTGACCAAAAAGCATAGGTTTATTTTTGGGCTCTCTATTCTGTTTCATTGATCTATGTGTCTGTTTTTATGCCTATACCAAACTGTTTTTATTACAGTGGACTTGTAGTAAAGTTTGGTATTAGGTGTTGTGATCCCTCCAACTTTGTTCTTGTTTCTCAAGATTGCTGTGGCTGTTCAGGGTCTTTTTTGGTTCCATCTAAGTTTCTGAAGTATTAGTTCTAGATCTGCAAAATATGCCATTGGTATTTTAATAGGCATTGCACTGAATCTATAGATTGCTTTGGATAGTATGGCCATTGTAATGATGTTAATTCTTCTAATCTGTGTACATGGTATATGCTTCCATTTATTTGTATCTTCCTGAATTTCTTTCTTCAGTGTTCTATAGTTTTCTAAGTGCTGGTCTTTTACCTCCTTGGTTAAATTCATTCCTAGGTATTTCTTTCTTTCTTTCTTTCTTTCTTTCTTTCTTTTTTGTTACTAGAGAAAGCGGGATTTTTTTCCTTACTTTTTCTGATAGTTCACTGTTAGTGTACAAAAATGCCCTTGACTTCTGAATATTGACTTTGTATCCTGCTACTTTGCAGAATTCATTTATTAGGTCTCGTAGTTTTTTGGTGGAGGCTATAGGGCTTTCCATGTAGACTATCATGTCATCTGCAAATAATGACGACTTTACTTCCTGTTTTCCAATTTGGACGCCTTTTATTTCTTCTTCTTGTCTGACTTTTGTGGCTAGAACTTCCAGTACTATGTTGAATAAGAGTGACAAGAGCAGACAGCCTTGTCTTGCTCCTGACCCTTAGGGAGATGCTTTTAGTTTTTTCCCATTGAGTATGATGTTAGCAGTAGGTTTCTGATATACGGCCTTTATTATATTGAGGTGAGCTCCCTCTATTCCCATTTTGCTAAACACTTTAATTATAAATTGTTGCTGGATTTTATCAAATGCTTTTTCTTTATCTATTGATATGACCATGTGATTTTTGTCTTTCATTTTGTTTATGTGATGTATTACATTTATCGATTTGTGAATATTGTACCACCTTTGCATCCCTGGAATAAATCCTACTTAATCATGGTGTATGATCTTTTTAATGCATTGCTGGATCTGGTTTGCTAGCATTTTGTTCAGTATTTTCACATCTATGTTCATCAGAGATATTGGCCTGTAATTTTCTTTTTTGGTGTGTCTTTACCTGGTTTAGGGTTTAGAATAACATGGGCCTCATAAAAAAAGTTTGGGAGCCTTCCCTCTTCTTGATTTTTTTGGAATTGTTGTGAAGAAAAGGTGTTACTTCTTTATTCAAAGTTTGGTAAAATTTACCTGTGAAGCCATCTGGTCCAAGGCTTTGGTATGTCAATAGATTTTTGTTACTGTTTCAAGATCCCTAGTTGTTATTTGTCTATTCATGTTTTCTCCATCTTCCTGATTTAGTTTGGAACAATTGTATGTTTCTAGAAATTTATTCATTTTACCCAGGTTGCCCAATTTCTTGGCATATAGTTGTTCATTGAAATTTCTTGCAATCCTTTGTATTTCTGTGGTATCAGTTGATACCGCTCCTCATTCATTTCTGATTTTATTTACTTGGATCCTCTCTCTTTTTTTCTTGATGAGTCTGTTTAACAATTTGTCAATTTTGTCTACCTTTTCAAAGAACCAGCTCCTGGATTCATTGATTCTTTGAATTGTTTTTTATTCTCTGTGTCATTTAATTCTTCTCTGATCTTGATTATTTCCTTCCTTCTGCTTGCTCTGGGCATTGTTTGTTGTTGTTCCTCTAGTTCTTTTATTTGAGATTTTCCTGTGTTCTTTGGATAGGCTTGTATTGCTATGAACTTCCCTCTCAGAGCTGCTTTAGTTGTGTCCCATAAGTTTGGGGTTCTTGTGTGTTCATTTTCATTTGTTTCCAGATATCTTTTGATTTCTTCCTTGATCTCATTGTTAACCCACTTATTATCTAATAACCTGCTATTCAGCCTCCATGTAATTGAATGTTTTTGAGTTTTTTCCTTAAGGTTGGTTTCTACTGTCAAGCTATTGTTATCTGAGAAGGCGTTTGATATGATTTCAATTTTCTCAAATTTGTTAAGATTTATTTTGTGTCCTACCATGTGATCTATCTTTGAGGATAATCCACATGAATTTGAGAAGAATATGTATCTTGCTTCTTTGCGGTGAAGTGTTCTATTAATATCAATTAAGACCATTTGAACTAGATGTCATTCAATTCTGCAGTATTTTTTTGATTTTTTAGTGGAAGATCTATCCATTGTTGATAGTGGGGTGTTAAAATCCCCTACAATGACTGTATGCTCTTCCCTTTCCTAAAGTCCTCCAAAATTTTCCTTGTATAGTTAGGTGCACCTATATTGGATGCATATATGTTTACAAGAGCTATATATTCTTGTTGGACTACTTCCTTAAGTAGTATGAAATGACCTTGTTTGTCTCTCGTTATTGCCTTTTCTTGCAGTCTATTTTGTCTGATACAAGAATTGCTACCCTAGCTTTTTTTCATGTCCATTTACATGCAATATTTTTTTCCATCCATTCACTTTCAGCCTGAGTTTATGTTTTGTCCTAAGGTGGGTCTCCTGTAAACAGTATATATGTGGGTTGTGTTTTCTTATCCATTCAGCTACCCTATGTCTTTTGATTGGAGCGCTTAATCCATTTATATTTAAGGTTGTTGATAGCTAAGGTTAAAGCTATGTTAGAGCTAATAGAGCTATGATTGCTCTGCCACCAGCCTCTTCAGTCAGACTCTGCCCTACCCGTGATTCCTGTGGCACCCTGGGGTGGGGAGGTGACTGCTCCCTCCCCAGTAACTTCCACAGCCTCCAGATCCTGGCTCCTGGTGGAGGTGGGGTGTGTGACCCTGCCCTGGGCAGAAGACACTGAGACAAGTCTGGGTGTCCCAAATCTGCACTGCCAGAGATGCGGGGTTGGGCAGGAGCCAGGAGAGCACAGGCTGTACTTTCACATGAACCCACACACTCACCCATATACACACTCACTCACACACTCTCTCACTCATACTCAGCTGGATTTTTGAGTTGACTGCTTGATGGTTTAGCTCCAAGACTGGTGCAGGGCTGGGAACAAGTGGATGGAGTTTCCAGCTACTCTGCATCCATCTTGGAGCCCCTCCTCAAATTATTATTTCTTATCATGGGGAATGTTAGGGTAAGGTCAACCTAACCCAACGGAAAAGAAAGCACTTAACCCTCTTTCCAAGTGATTTGTATATCTTAGAGACCAGTGTGAGAGCCTCAAGTGTTTGCAGTTTTGCTAGGACTCATCACCCGGCACAGTTCAAAGGGCTCTACGACTTTCCTTTGCTTCTAGTAAGACCCAAATCATCCCAGAAGAGAGAATTTGGCTGCACTATTATATTTCCTTATGCACTTGTTTAAATAAATTATACAGAATGTCGCTCCATACAGGGCAGAGTTTTAAAGTTTTTTCAGTATCCTGTTGCACTGGACACTGCATTTCCCCATTTTGTGTCCCTAGCCCTAGCACACTGAGCCAACGACAAGTGCTCAGTAAGTGTCCGTAGACACCATTTCGTTACTGGACAGAAAGGAAAAACACATGCGGTTGAAATGTATGTTGTAAAGTCTATTATGTATTATTTTTCAAAAAGCAAAAAAAAAAAAAACCCTTCCTTTTAAAAGATTTTATTTTAAATATTCATTTCAAACTAAATCCAATAAAAGTTTAAACAAGTTTTTAAAAATTGTACGCAGTCGTAATGTTCCTCAGGCATACTGAGCAGGTTCCTAGGAACAAGAGACCCTGCAAATCTGTCTGCCACTCCTTTCAGGCTCCCACCATGTTTTGTACTTTCGTGTTATTATTAAAAGTAACTGAAATTTTTTTAGAAATGATTAGCTTTGTGAAGATAATGCCACAGTGAAATGTAGGCTTCTCTTCCAAAGTGTTTTTGTCATGTACCTGTTTTCTGACGTGTGTAACTCAAAACACTAAACCCTGGAGACTAGATTACATCACCTCAGCATAAGAGTAAATTCATTTCATTCCAGCGTACACTGCCTATGCAACACCTGTTCCCTGCAGGTGTTATTAAGTATTTTGTGCACACCTACACATATTCTTGGGGTAGGAATCACAGCTGTTTGTAATTTAACTGTAACTGTAATCCTGAGTATAAAATAGAACCAACATAGCCAGTTATGAAACATTAAAATAAAGAATCATGCAGATGACCTTTTCTTGGGAAGGCCTCAAAAGTGTAAAATAAAGATCAAGGCAGTTATTCAATAATTTCCAAAAGCATTGAACATAGCTTTATTATTTTCTGAATATGATTCATGTTTTCAAGGTTTTTTTCTAGAAGAGTAAAACAACCTATCATTGCAGGAGAAGATCTCTTTACTGCACCTATTTTCTACTTTTATGTCAGTCCTAGAGAGAGCTAATAAGGAGTTTCTGAACTCTTAAATACACTCATTGAGCCAGCAAAAGTAAGTTCTTTGTTATCTGAAAGAAAATGACCCAAATATTACTGTCTTCACTTTCAACTCTCTGGACTAATTGTGGTTATAATATATGGTGCTACGTAGGTGGTTTTCTGTTGGTTTCTGTGGTAGTATGATTGCTTCTAACTTCAAATAACAAAAGACCTGACTCAAAATGGCTTAAAAGATAAAAGGATTTATTTTCTCCCATCACAAGTAGTCCCAAGTAAGGGAGGCTCCACAACTGTTTAACACAGACATTCAATCAGATGATCAGAGACCCAGGTTCTTTCCATGTTGTTAATCTTTGATCTGAATTTCTGGACTGAAAAAATGACAATATAACAGTCAAGGTTCTCCAAGAAACAGAACCAGGAGGATATCTATCTATCCATCCATCTATGTATTTATCTATCTTTCCATCTATCTGGAGGCATTTGTAGTGCAGTAACTGATTTATGCAATTGGGGGAGCTGGCCAGTTCAAAATTCATAGGCTAGGACAGGAGTCTGGAAACTTTGGGGTGGGAGCTGATGTTACAGGTTCAAGGCAGTATTTCTTCCTCAGGGAAAGAGTTTTGCTCTTAAGACTTTTCAACTAATTGGAAGCCCACCCAGAGTACCAAACATGGTCTCTTTTACCTAAAGTCAGCTGATCGTAGACAGTAACCACATATACAAAATACCTTCACAGCAACAACTAGATTTGTGTTTAATTGAATAGCTGGTTACTATAGCTTACCCAAGTTGACACATAAAACTATTATGGACAGTCCCTTCCTTGGCCAACTTTTTTTTTCTTAACTGTATTACCTTTTCCATTACCATGTATCCTTGTGCAACTGTTAAGAGCAAATAAACCTTTCCAGATGCCTCCCAACAGACTTCCTCAGAATTTCCATTGGCCAGTGCTGGGATTTATCCCCCTTCATAAAATCAGTCCTTTGTGAGGGAAATAAGATCAAGGTTGCTTTAAACCAATTAGGTTTTAGCTGAACCAAGGGGGGAAAAAGTAAATGTTAGGATTAAATTCGAACTGTGCCACAAGAAAGAAAGGAAAAGTAGTTGCTGAGTCAGCAAAAAATGAGTACGTGGAACACGGGAGCTCAATAAATATTTGGATGAGTGAACAAGTCAGTGAATGAATGCTGGTGCATGCTGAGGATAAAGAGTGGTGGTGATTTTCTCCAAACACATACACCATTCAAGACACGACATTTGCAGGTAAACAGCGTATGTACCTGTGCGTGATGTATGAGTCTTGTTTGAGTGATATCACAGTCAAATCTTTGCCAATACTGCCAGGGATTATACTCACACATTCTAAGTGAATGCTAACTCTGCTCAAGGGGATGAACTGAAAAACAAAGGCAGAGAAATACTACTTCAAGTACATACTCTACTTAATTTAGTACATTAAGTGCAAAACCTTTCATGCTAATATACTTAAACTAATTCTAGAGCATAAGCCAAGATACTGCTTTTTGATAAATAAGACTAGTTTAGAGAACTCTCCTAGGAAAGCAGCGAACCTCACCTGGGAACTATGCATTTCTCCAGGGAGTATCAAGGTGTGCTTTAAAAAAAAAAAGTGCTTTCCTCGTTGCACTCATTACAGAGTTCTTTGTTTATGCTTAAATCTTGTCAGGGCTTGTCTTGAGCAAGAGTCTCACTTCATATGACATGTGATATAGGAACAAGATGGAGATATGTTCGGAACAAATAGAACACTGACTAAATAGAACATCACACAAACACACACACTACCACTACCAAAACAAAGCTGGCATGTATTATTTTCTCACCACTTTAATAATTTTAGAGACTGTGTTATGTTCCTTTCATGTTAATTTTCCAGGAAAAATACTCAGCTGTTCAATAAGAAATTATTTCCTAGTTGCCTGACTAAACTGCCACTTTATGTATTAAAAATATTATCAGAAAGTCGTGAGGAACTCCTGCAGATAAAAGGAAGTCTGTGACTGAATTCTCCTCCTTATGCACCTTGAAAACCCTTTCCCTTCTACCCCCCTTCTTCCTGTGTAGGTCCTGGCCAACTTGCTGCCATGCACCAATCTTACAACCCCGACGCCGTACTTGACTCTTTCTAAAGCTTCAGTGGTTCCTTTCCATGCAAAATGGGAAGAATGATAGTTTTCTGAAATGCCTTAGAAAGTTCTAGATATCTGTGTCTAATGTCAGTTTTTTCCACTAAAATATGATATCCTTGGGGGCAGGAATTATGCTATTTGCACTTTTATTCCTAGTTACTAAATAAATGTTGGCTGATTGAGGTAATAAAACATCCATGCCACATCAATTAAGGCTGTACCCAATATTTTTAAAGCATTTCCCCCTCCCAACCCATTTTCTGAAATTCCAATTGAGCTCTTGCTATAGAACTACTTTGTATTGTCCTTCATGCTTGTCCTTCCCAGTGGAGAGTATTGAGTGGGAAACTAGAAAAAAACAGTTTTGGACCTTTCTTTGAATCACCACACCTTACGTTTAGCTCACACTGGTTTAGGCATTGACAAGGCTGCTAGGCAAGGCTGCTACAAGATAGGAAGGAGGCTGATAAAAAAACACATATTGACAATTAATCTGAAGTGAGAAGCTTTCCAAAAATGCACTGCTAAAAAGACAGGGGGTATCTTTTAATTTACAATACTGTAAGGAAGCAGTAGAGATTTTTCTAGTCATGAACTGTCTATACAGACAAGATTAAACTATTAGGTTGCCCTAGAAATTGAGAATAGAGCTTTTCAGTTGTGTGGTGTGCAGTGGGCCCTGAAGTGACGAGGAGAGGACCCACCCAGAAATGAATGGAATAATATTCATTTGCCTTCCTTGCTTTGAATTTGACTTCTAAATTATAATAACAGAATGCAGCATCCCTCAGCAAATTGTGGTTTTTTTTTTATTTTCTGGAATTATATATGTATATTCAAACCTGGTACTAGAGTACACCTTGACATCTCTAAGGTCAGTCTGGTTTGTTTTTTAGATTCACAGGACTTGGAGTTCTGGTCTTTACCTGGAGATTTCCACCTGTGCTTTCAAATTATTGATCTCCAAAGTTACTACTAAGATAATTTTGCCTCTTAAATCCCAAATGTGTCCATCTAGGCATTATGTAGTAATCTTCTACAGGGGTACATGGGATCATATATGTGAACATGCATTAAAAAGTGTGAAGTGCTATCTAAACATGTGCTGTGAGTACTATAAGCTTAAACTAACCTTTGCAATGAAAGGGGCATTGTGTCGGGACTGCAAGTCTTACTTTCTGGAGCCCCCTTTCAATTAGGTTCACAGTTTCATCAATTTGCTACTTCATTGTTTTAAGCCTTACAGGTGCCAGGCAATGCCCTGGTACTCTTTTTTCAATACAGCATTAGAACAAATGCTGGAATAAATTTCAGGTAAAAGTTGACATAGATGCAATATTGTTGTTTTTAGAACATTGAAAATCAGATGTTTAGATAGATGCTTTTAAAAGGTTTTGGAATCTTGTTAAGTCTGTGGCTTCCACCAGAGGCCCCTGTAGTTTGTCTCTCTCGGTCTCACATCGCCCGAGCCTGTGTAGAGGCACTCCTCTCTGAGGTCCTTAGTTCCAGCAGGCTCCACATGTGGCCAAGGCCATCAGAAGACTACATAGGTCCATGGCCACTTTATTTTTAAATTCTTAACGACTTGAAAAAATTAAGAAATACTATGTAAGGGTTAATAAAAGAATGACATTTTCAACTGGTTACATTTAGTAAATGAATACCCTTGATACAATGAATAAATATATTAACAGCTTAAGGTGATGCATTTATGTTTGATGCACTCAGCATAAGGATAAATAAGACTTAATACTCTGCTTCACGGAATTCTCAGCCCAGCAAACTGTGAAATATTACATAATAAATAATTGCACATAGTGTTGATAAGGTCATACAACTACAGAGTATTTAATGAATAGTCTTTTTTCATAGAGAATGTCAAAACTCTAAACTGAAGGTCGTTCCTGTGTGGCAGCCTAAGCCAAGTGGCTGTCCTGACCCCTTCATAGGCCCTCAGTGCACTGGTCTGGCTGCTTGCCATCCCAGGGACCCACCGTCTGAGCTGCTGAGGTGGCCAGGCACATAGACAGCTGTGCCCGTGTTCATTATTGCTTTCAAGGTGACAGTGTGAGTTGCCATTTCACAGCTGAGAAGCCACATTGTCTCCTGGCCCATCACTGGTGCTGAAGCTTATATCAAATTAGTTTCCTCACTTTGAAAGCTCTTTCCATGTTTCCAAAAACCAGAGAGAACAAACTGATGCTAAATTAGGTAATCTATACAGCAATCCTTCAAATAAGAAAAAAATGTTGGTATTGCTACTTTGTTCCAGTCTGCACAGATAACACTCGACATCCTAATGGAACTAAAACACATTACTGTCTAGGAGAAAGAGAGACAGACAAAGAGAGATAGAGACAGATAGAGACAGACACACACACAGAGACTATCTCTTATTACAAGTAGTCTGTTTTCCCTCCAGAAAAACTCCATTTTGAAAAGAGGTATAGTATACAAAAATCCTAATTCCTGCTTGCACATGGTAATGGCTCAACACACCTGAGATTCTTGGACACAGTGAGGCTCCACCCCAACCATGATTCACTCCACATGCACTGTATATCTCCTGTCTCACCATCAACTCAGAGCAATTGAAAGAAAGTGAGAGATTAAATTCTGAAAAACAAGATTCATCATAATGGAAAATCCAATTAACTTTAGATATAGTCACTGCATACCAGCAGCAGCACTGTAATTTTGCTTTCTGTAAAAATGGTTTAGCTGTTCATTAGGCTGCATGTCAAAAATTAGACAATGCCAATTATTTTCCTTGTCTTGAGATCTATCATTATCTGGGGAATTAGAAGACTGACTACTAATATACATTTGAACTAGATGTAATCTCTGGAATCTTTGTTTTTTTACTGTTTTATCTTTTCTTGGAAGTCCTAGTGTGAAGGAAAATAATTATCTCTGGGAAACCCAGACTGAACTTTTCTGTTCAATAGTTTGTAGATTGTGAAAGGATGATGTTGATAATGTTGATGTCATTTTTGGCTTTTCTCAGTGAAGTGATATTAAATGTGATATTATCATGCTTACTCTCTCAGCTGTTTTGTGAGAGAATAGAAAGTTATTGTTATGCCTGCTTATTGGGAGATAAGCTGAGAGGCCACATGACTTGCTGTAATTTTCATGTGTGATTATTGGTAGAGTTGGAAATAAAAGCCCGATCTTGACACCAGGTTCAATGTTCAGCCCCCAGACTATGCTTTCTCACATGGACAAAGCTGACAAACCCTGGGTTTCTGTTGCATCTTTTGTTTTTATTACTTTTTACAGATATGACTTAGTCACATTTTTAAAAAATTCCATTCCTGCCCTGGCTGGCATAGCTTAGTGGATTGAGAGCAGGCCTGAGAACCAAAGAGCTCCTGGTTTGATCCCCAGTCAAGGCAAATGCCTGGGTTGCAGGCCAGGTCCCCAGTAGGGAGTGCATGAGAGGCTACCACACATAGATGTTTCTCTCCCTTTTTCACTTCCCCTCTCTCTAAAAATAAATAAATAAAACCTTTTTAAAATTTCCATTTTTTTATCACAAAAGTGTGAAGGCTAAAAACATGGTAAAGACCTGACCTAATCCCTCTAGAGGGTTAAAACTGTACCGCAAATACAAAGCAGAGAAATAACAGCTCATATATTAGACATATAAGAAACTATATTAAAGTCTATTCAAAAGCATGTAAAATATAAACATAGGTGTATAAGTACATCCTTATATGTGGAAGAGTGGTATGGAAGTTAAAAGAGATCTCATTGGTTGGAGGTACTATAAAGGAAAATCAGGGAAAGCAAATGAGGAAAGAGGGTTGGAAGGTTGAGCTACACTTCCCTTCCCTGTGGTTTCATCTTTTTTTTTAATCACCACCCAAGGATATGTTTATTGATTTTGAGAGAGAGAGAGAGGGAGGGAGAGAAAGAGAGAAAACAGAAAGAGAGAGAGAGATAAATGTCGATGTGAGAGGGATACATCGATCAGCTGCTTCCCATACAAGCCTTGACTGGGGATCAAAACCACAACCTGGGTGTGTGGTCTGACCAGGGATCAAACCCACAACCTTTTGGTGTACAGGATGACACTCCAACCAGTTGAGCCACCCAGCCAGGGCTCCTCTGTCATTTCTTTCCATTTGCACAGGATGCCCTTACCCATGTAGAGTTTCTCCAACTTAAAGTATATAAGACTTATCAGGGAATTTTAAAAAAATGCATGGGTTTAACCTCAGACATCCAGATTACATGCGTCTGCAGTGAGATGCTGAAATCTGCATTTTTAGCAAGCTTCCTGTGGCTGAGAGTCAAACTTTGGACTAAGAGTTGGGAAACCACACTTTTAAGATCCCACCACCCACCAGTTTTAGAAGAAGGAGAGCATGGACTTGGGAGATATGAATGACATGGGAGCTCACAAAGGGTGGTCTCTGCAAACTCTGTCTTACATTGTGGTAGAGTAGGACTTAAAGAGAAAAGGAAGGACAAAACCTGGGTAATTAATTCAGCCTTCTTCTGGCTCAATGTACTTGGACACAGCCCCATTTGCATGCATCAGAGGAAGCCGACTGCTGACAGCGCTTCCACTTTGCCTGTCAACCTCCTACATTTCCTCTGACCCTGTACTGTGCTCCATCTGGGGCATGGCTGCTGTTATTTTCCATCTACGAATAATTTGGGGCTATATTTAGGCATCTTCAGTCATTAGGCACCCACATTTCTGTATACAGCCTATAAAGATTTATTTCTTTAGAATTCTAGAAATTCATGAGAATGAAAGCTCTTAATATTAGGTCACTTAGTCAATTACCTCCTTTCCTTCCTAATGCAAGATTGTTCCCAGTAGTCCTGTTTCTAGTGTTCTGTTGCCTATTTTTAAATGCACTCACTGATGGTGATTCTGCCACTCCTCTCAGGAGACCATTATCTTGGCTCACCATTCTCAGTGTCAGGGGGCTTTCCCTGGTAATTAGCTCCAACTTGCTATTTCTTCCCCTTCCCATCATCCTTGGTTATCAATTCCCTTGTAACAACATTATTTCTTTCACATTAGTTATGTATTTCAGATAGTTTCCAGTTTCACAAGCCGCTGTTTAACAGAGTTGCGCTACTTATTACTAGCCCGTATCTTAATTAGTCACACTGTTGGAGGATGAAGATGGAGCTAATGGAAACCGTCACTGGGTCCTGCCGTGTCTCGACACATGCTGCATTACCTGTGCCTGCACCTCTGTGCTTGTCTACATTGATTTCATCAGTCTGAGGTCATTCTCCTCTACTAAGCAGTGTCTCTTGAAGCACAAAGTGTCTAGGTCACATGAAGATGTACAAGGAAGGGCCACCGCATTATCTGAAAAATGGGGATGACACTGCCTCCTTAGTTAGAATTCTATGAATGTTAAATAATACCAGGTATGCAAGTAATTTAGCAGAACTTGCAGCATACAATAAACATAATTAAATCCTGAGGTTTATCTCTATACTAAGATGAATGTACATTCAGAAGACAAATAAACCTCATTCTATTATTAGCTTCGTCACTTGCTGGTTGAATGACCTCATCAATGATCATGTGCCATTATTCAGTTCTTATTATATAATACTTCACCGTTTGCTCCACTAAGAATTCCATGAGGAAAGGCATTATGTCTTATTCATTTGTATGTCCAGTGCATCGAATCTAAACGCATCAATGTAAATTGTTTAACCTTCCTGAACCTCAGTGTTCCCTTCTGTAAAATGTGTGCATATTATTTTCCTCTGGGTCACACACACTTCAGGTCTTCGCTCACATCTTCTTAGCCCATTGTTTTGCTATGGCCATGGCTGCAGCTATCACATGTGCATAGGACTAGCCTGATGATACCTCACCTTAGCTGCACCTTGAAAAATCCTGCCATCCCCCAAGAGATATCTGCAGGAGCTTGGATTCCATCCAAGCAGTGGTTCTCACTAGAGAGGTTTAGTTATCACCACTGAGGGAGGGAGGTACTATCAATATCTGGCATTATAGGCCGAGGAACCTCTCAACAATTCAGAAGGCATGGCCCAAATGCTAATGGTGCCTGTGTTGAAAAACCCTGACTAAGAGAACCTGCAAAAAACCTCATCTGAGGAAGATGCTCATAACATATGCTCCTCTCCATTCCCTTCATTGCTCCAGACTGTGTCCATCGGAAGGTTATATTTCTCTTCTATAAGGACATAAACTACACAGTCAGCAAAACCACATATCAGTTTCTATCCTAGACTGAGAGCTGTAATGAAGGGAATGTTTAGGTCACAGCAACACTGCAGAGGACATATGCTAAAGAACAGCAAGACAGAAACCAGGGAAACAAGTGTAAGAGTAGATACTAAGGATGCTCATGCATGACGTTAGTGTATAAGGCTGGAAAGAATTTATTGGCATTGGAGCACTCCCATGATATGGGGTTCATTGTCTTGACAAGGACAAAATTGTTCTTTATACACAGCTGGGATTGTTCTTAAAAGTCTGCAACTTACCAAAATAAATCAAGTATAGAACTGTCTTTTTGGAGTATTGGGGAAGGGACCAAAAGGCTCTGGGAGGTGGGAATGTTGTATTAAATTTATCATGTTAGATCAAAGAACCCAACACCTATGTTCCCTAAGGAGGTCCAATGGAAACTCTTCACCCAGTCAATAAGGAACATGTGGGGAAGGGAAGCACCAACATTATGAAGGAAATTGGTTGTGGCTATTGACAGTGGGAGGTACTGCATTGGAATTGGTTTCCCTGGTATTTGTGGAATCGACAGGATTCTAAAGTAACAGAGGCTATTTTGTCTTTACAGAAACAGTGTGGACATAATTATGGAAGTGGGCAGCAAAGTCAGAGTGACAATCTGGATGCCTTGACCCATAGGGATTTGTGACAATTGTTAATAAGTCAGAGAAGCAAGATGATTGGGCAGCCAACTAGAGTTTTGTTTAATATGCATAACCACAACTTGAAACCTGGCTAGCAAAAGATTGGTGTCAGCCACCACAATGGGAAATGACAAGCACTCACCCATTTTCTAGATCTAAGTCAATTCTTAGACTGAGCACAGTCTCAGGACCAGAGTTCATTAACTAATGAAGAGGTCAGGGCCCCCTGAGGAAGTATCCTGCAATGCCACTGCAAATATATGTAATAAACATCCCCTGATCCTTCCCCCAAATAATCTGAAACTAGTTACTGTAATGAGTATGTATACTGGGTAAAAGAGAATATCTAGAACATTCAAGGGCTGTTAGTCACAGGGTTTGGGTTGACTCTGATAGCAAGTAACCCAAAAAACCATGTGATCCTTCATTAGAGAGGTTTGTAGAAGCTAGGCAATGAATGGAATCATTCTCATAGTGGCCCAATAAATTCACAGACCATTAATACAGTTATTGACCATTCCCTTAGTGCAGTCAAAGTTGGTTTTTGGTCAATGGATCAAGAGCCTCTGTGTCTGGAAGGGACAAGAGAAATTCCTTAATCTCAGGAGGAATTGCAGAATTTAGCACCACCCTTAAAGATCTGAATGATGAAGGGGTATCCTCATTCAATTTACCTATTCAGCCTCTGCAAAAACTAGAAGCATCATGGTGAGTTGCAGTGGATCAAAATAAATATAACCAAGTGGTAACCACAATCACAACTGCTATGTCAGATGTGGGATTTTACCAGCACAGATTATCACAGCTTCTAGAACTTAATATGCAGCTGTGAGCAGAAAAATGTATTTTTCTCAATCCCCATAAACAGTAGGAATTAAAAGCAGTTTGCTGTTACATAGAAAAGACAGTAGCATACATTGACTGTCTTACCTCATGACCAGGTTAAATCTCCTGCTCTCTCAATATAGTCCACAGAGACCTAGACTGTCTTGATGAACCACAGAACCAGCATGACTGCTGGTTGACAACACTGATGATACCATAGTCGTTGGATCTTATGAGCAGGAAGCACCAAACAGTTAAGATGCCCTGGTAATGCCAGAGTGTAGGGAATAAAACACTCAAAATTTCAAGGGCCTACCACATGGGTGATGCTTTTAAAGATTCAGTCGGTACATGTGCAGAATCACCTTTAATATAAACAACAAATTGTTGCACAGACATCTAACACTAAGAAAGAAGAATTTCACTTGGTAGGCTTATTTGAATACTGGCATGAACACATACCACACACGGTAATAATACACTGTGAACCATTTATTGGTGTCTTGGAAGGCTGCCATTTTTAGGTGTGGTATATGCTTCCCAGAACAAAGAGGATCCTGTAGCAGATTCAGACTGTACTACAAGCTGTCTTATACTCAGGCATGCCCTAGAAGATGGATAGTGCTACAGGTATCTTTAGTGGATTAGGATGCTATGTAGAATCTCTGTTAAGTTTAAATATGAGAGTTGCAGCACAGACCCCAGGGTTCTGAAGCAAGGTCAAATCTTCAAAGGTAGAGTACTACTCACCATTTCAAAAGAAGCTCCTGGCATGCTTTTGAGCCCTAGTAGAGGTTAGGACATCAACTGACACCGTGTAACCAGATCTGCCTATGATGAATTGGGATTATGAGATCCACAAAGTCATAAGGTCATACAGGAACAGAAGCAATCCACCATATGATGTAAATAGTACATTTAGGATTGGGATGGGGGGGCAGAGAATACAAGTAAGTTGCATAAGCAGCTGGCCTCAAATTCCATGTGACTTTCTCCTGTTGCACCAATGCCTTTTTTTCAACTGATACCCATGCTGTTACAATGGCTTCCCTGTGACCAACACACAGAGGAAAAATACTTGATCCTGGTTCACAGATAGAGTACCTCAAAATATTTATGATAAATGAAAATAAACAACAACAAAATACAGCCCCACTGAAAATTGGGCCCTGAAGAGCAGTGGAAAAGGAAAGTTTTCCCAGTGGGTATAACTCTGAGCAACACACTTGGTTTTATGCCTTATATGCAGAGAGAAACTGTCTATAGCACAGGCATATACAGACTTTTGGGCTGACAGAGGGTTTGATAACTGGTCAGGATCCTGAAAAGAGCATAGTTAGAGTCTTGGAAGTAAGGATGCTTGAGAAACAGGTCTGTGGATGCATCTTTGGCAGGGGTCCCATAGCATGTTAATGTCCAATGTAGAGGATTCTAGAGCATTCAGAGAGTACTGGACCATCAGGTGAACAGCCTAGCTTGTCCAGTGGATATCAACCAGCCTCTGACCTCAGCTACCTCAACACTTGCATAGTAGTCCCAAGAATGAAGAAGCCTTGGTGGCAGGGATGGAGGCCTTGCATAGGTCCCACCACATGGGCTCTCTCTCACTGAGGCTGGTCTACCTGTTGCCACTGCTGAATTCCTAAGCTTCCAGCAACAGAGACACATTTTGGTGCCTCCATATAAAAACATCCCTCGAGGAAGCCAACCACTCAGCAAGTTGGTGATATCCTAGAGAGCAGCAATATACCTTTAACAAAATTTAGATTTATTGGATTATGCATTGGCCTTTCCTATCCAAGGTGCCTCAGCCAGCATCATCTGAGGGTTTGAAGCCTGTATGATTTACCAACATAAGATCCCAATAAAATTGCCTCAGACCAAGGGACACATTTATAGTGAAGATAAATGAAATGAGTGTGTGCCTAGACAATCCTCAGATCTCACCATATACCACAGGACTCTGATAGAGGAACCAGCTTGGGGACCACACCCAGCAGGTCAAGTGCTGTCCTCCAGAATTCTCTATAGGTAGTGAACCTATAGCCAACAGGTAGTGAAGTTTACGGATCTTAAAACCAAGAGGTGGAAGTAGGATTTGCCTTTCTCATCATCACTCCTAGTGACTCAGTTTCAGGTTGTGTGCTTGCCATTCCTAAGTGCTCAGGCTCTGCTGGAATTAAAGTCCTGAGTCCTTGCACTGGGGTAAAAATGGGGGATAGGAGAGGAGGCTTCGGCCAGAGAGCATGGAAGGCAGAAAAATTCATTTGGGAACTCTCTAACTGATAGACCAACAAACAAAGAAAGGAGTTGCCACACTGATGGGACCATCAACCCTGACTACTGTCAAAAGCTGTGAGTTATTGGCTACACAATGGTGGCATGAAGGAATACAGCTAGGATTGTCATGAGGGCTCCACTTGATGCTTTCATGCAGTTTCAGTGAACAGACTAACATAGGGAAATAACCAAGAGATCAAATCCATGTGGATAAATGTGCAAACCATAAAAAACAAGGAAGTTAACACCTTCTGGAGCAACCTTTAGCCAATGAGGGAATGGAAAATGGTGGATAAATGCTTTCCTCCTCCTATCTCAGGTGGATAATTCTGAGGCACAGTCAATACAGTTCCTCCAAAGGGCTCCAGGTGGATTGAGTGTTGACAATCCATATTGATAACCAACTCGATAATACAACCTCAGATCAGCTTTTCCTCCTTCCTTATTTCAATTTTCCCAGTTTCCCCAATCTTGTTCACTGTAATAATTTCCCAAAATAAACTATCTATACCAAGTCACTGTCTCAGGTTCTGCTTTTTAGAAAAACCCCAACTAAGATAATTTCCAAACATATGATTATGCATATCTAATGAAAAAGCTTACAGCTGAAGTAGACAATTGAAAAAAAAAGTGTAAGTGTTTAAATATATCCTGGTATATTTTCTGAAGCCAAAGGATGAAGACAAAATCCATCAAGCTTCCCAGTAGAAAATGATGATGATGATGATGATGATGATGATGATGATGATGATGATGATGGTGATGATGACAACTCACCTGGAAAGGAAAAAAAATCAGACTGATATTGAAAATCTCATCTGTAACACTAAAAACTAGAAAGAAATAATGTTTGCAAAGAACTTCAGCAAGAAGACTGTAACCTTACAATTCTACAGTCAAGCTATTCTTGCATGACATCAAGAGACAGACAATGTCAGATATGTAATGATCTCAGAAAGTCACATAACAGCATAGACTATCTAGAAGCCAGACTAAATTGCAAAAAAGAACTGAAGGAATTGTAATATGTGGTATAGAAGAAATAATGACAAATACTGAAACCAATAAAATGTATAGGTAAGTCTAATTATAAGTGCAATGTATTATTAACTTTTATAGTGGTTAAGAAAAATTCTTAACATAAAAGTCTAGTATTTGGTATTTGTTTCTCACTGCCTGGCTTATTTCATTAAGCATAATGCTCTCCAGTTCCATCCATGCAGTCGCAAAGGGTAGGAGCTCCTTCTTTCTTTCTGCTATGTAGTATTCCATTTGTGTAAATGTACCATAGTTTTTTGATCCACTCATGTCTGATGGACACTTAGGTTGCTTCTAGCATTCGGCTATTATAAATCATGCTGCTATGAACATTGGGGTGCATAGGTTATTTTGGATTGGTGTTTCAAGGTTCTTAGGATATAATCTGAGCAATGGAATTGCTGGGTCAAAAGGCAGTTCCATTTTTAGTTTTTTAAGGAAATTCCATACTGTTCTCCACAGTAGCTGCACCAGTCTGCATTCCCACCAACAGTGGACTAGGGTTCCCTTTTCTCCACATCCTCTCCAACACTCGTGGTCTGTTGATTTGTTTATGATGGTCATTCTGACCAGTGTGAAGTGGTATCTCATTGTGGTTTTAATTTGCATCTCTCTGATGGCTAGTGAAGCTGAGCATCTTCTCATATGTCTCTGGGGCCCTCTGTATGTCCTCCTTGGAGAAGTGTCTGTTCAAGTCTTTTGTCCATTTTTTTATTGGATTGTTTGTCTTCCTAAAGTGGAGTCATGTAAGTTCTTTATATATAATGTTTTGGCTATTAAACCCTTTTACAGGGTATCATTGGCAAATATATTTTCCCATATACTTGGTTCTCTTTTTATTTTAATGCTGTTTTCTTTAGCCATGCAGAAGCTTTTTAATTTGATGAGGTCCTACTTGTTTATTCTTTCCTTTATGTCCCTTGCTCTAGGGGACATATTGGTGAAAATATTGCCACATGAAATGTCTGAGATTTTCCTGTCTATGTTTTCCTCTAGGACTTTAATGGTGTTACAGCTTATTTTTAAGTCTTTTATCCACCTTGAATTTATTTTTGTGTATGGTGTAAGCTGGTGATCAAGTTTCATTTTCTTGCATTTAGCTGTCCAGATCTACCAACACCATTTATAGAGGAGGCTATTTTTACCCTGTTTTATGCTTCTGCCCCATTTGTCAAATATTAATTAACCATAGAGACCTGGGTTTATTTATGGGCTCTCTATTCTGTTCCATTGGTCTGTGCATCTGTTCTTATGCCAGTACCAGGCTGTTTTGATTACAGTGGCCTTGTAATACAGATTGATATCAGGTATTGTGAGTCTTCCTATTTTGTTCTTCTTTCTCAAAATTGTTGCAGCTATTCGGGGTCATTTATGATTCCATATAAATTTTTGAAATGTTTGTTCTATATCTGTGAAATATGCCATTGGCACTTTAATAGGTATTGCACTGAATCTATAAATTGCTTTGGGTAGTATGGATATTTTGATGATGCTAATTCTTCCAATCCATGATCATGGTACATGCTTCCATTTGTTTGTGTCTTCCTTAATTTCTTTCATCAGTGTTGTGTAGTTTTCTGAGTATAGGTCTTTTACATCCTTGGTTAGGTTTGTTCCTAGGTATTTTATTTTTCTTGTTGCTATATCAAATGGGATTTCCCCCCTGATTTCTGTTTCTGATATTTCTGATATTTCATTGTTGGTGTATAAAAATGCCTTTGATGTCTGAATATTGAAATTAAGAACAATCTGACAGTAACCAGAGGGGAGGTGGGAGGGCATAATGCGGGGGAAGGAGGCAAGGGTTTTCAGGAACAACTATAAAGGACACATGGACAAAACCAAAGGGGTGGGGTGGAAGCAGGGGAGGGAGGTAGGGATGGCTGGGGTGTGGCAAGAGTGGTAGGGAGTAAATGCAGACAACTGCACTTGAACAACAATAGAATAATTTTAATAAAATAAAATAATCAATAACAAAAGAATGAGTACAAAATGCTATTACTTTTGAATAAGATGAATAAATAAATTTACCAGGGGAAAAAAGTCTAGTATTAAAATCATGAGATTGCATATTTAATGTGCCTACCACATTGCCAGAGACATGCTAGGTATTAAAAATCAATTAGTTTAGTTTGATATTAGGTAGCATTATTTCTCCAATTTGTTTTTCTTTCTTCAGATCACTGTTACTATTTGTGGACATTTTCAGTTCCATATAAATTTTTGAAGTATTTGCTCAAGTTCTGTGAAATATGTCATTAGTATCTTGTTAGAAATTGCATTGAATCTATAGAATGCTTTGAGTAATATGGACATTTGAATGATGTTAATTCTTCTTATCCATGAACACGGTATGTGCTTCCACTTATTTGTATCTTCGTCAATTTCTTTCTTTAGTGTCTTATAATTTTCCAAGTACATGTCTTTTACATCCTTGGTTAGATTTATTCCCAGGTATTTTATTCTTTTAGAAGCAACTGTGAATAGGGTTGTTTTCTTAACTTCCCTTTCTGATAGT
>PVKM010010718.1:0-34475 GCA_004027735.1 Carollia perspicillata | reverse complement strand
TTTTGGATATAATAGTTGTATCCATAAATACTCCAGTATATCTAAGAAATAAGGACTCTGTTTTTGTTTTTTGCATATCTTGTATTTTTTTAAGTTAGATATTTTGAAATATCAATTGAAGTGCAGTTTATAGTAGATACTTTGCTGTATTAAGAACTGATTAAAAAACTCTTATTGAGTTAATTGAAGTGACATTGGTTAATATAATTATACAGGTTTCAGGTGTAAAATTCTATGATACATTGTCTATATATTATATTGTGTGTTCACCACCGAAAGTTAAGTCTCCTTCTGTCTCCATTTATCCCCCTTTCACCCTCCTCTGCCTCCCTCTGCCCTCTTTTTACTCTGGCAGCCACCACACTCCTGTCTGTCTACGAGAACTTTTTCCCCTTAACCCATTTACCTCTTTCACACAGCCCCACAAACCCCTTCCGCTTGACAACTGTCCATCTGCTCGCTGTATCTAGGAGTCTGTTTCTATTTTGTTTGTTAGCTTATTTTGTTCAATTGATTCCACATATAAGTGAAATCATATGGTATTTTTCTTTCTCTGACTGGCTTATTTCACTTAGTGTAACACTCTCCAAGTCCATCCATGCTGTTGCAAAAGGTAAGATGTCCTGCTTTTTTATGGCTGAGTAGTATTTCATTGTATAAATGTACCACAGCATAAGGACTCTTAAAAAACAGCTGGAACATCATGATCACACATGAAAATTGATCATAATTTATTAATATCATAAAAATTGGACATCTCACAAATGTCTTTTCATAGTTGGTTTGTTTCAATCAGAATCCAAAAAAGGATAGATATATTTTTTAATTTACGACAACACCTGCACTCTTACACGCGTGTCTTTTTTCTCTCAATCTAATATTTTTTTGTTAAAGAAACCAGATCATTTGTCCCATAGAATTTTCCACCTTAGCATTTTGCTGCTGGTATCCTCACAGTGACATTTAACATGTCTCTCTTCCCCAGAATTTCCTGTAAACTGGTAATTAGATTCAGCTTCAGTTTCAAGTTTTTGGCAAGAATACTTCACAGTAGTGCTGCGAACTGCCTATTGCATCCTTGAGAAAACCTGTAATTGTTTCTCTTTTCTTGATGTTAAGATAGACCAGCAGTTTTAGGTATTGCCAGCCAGACAAAATCATTATAATCAGGGGAGTTGCAAGCCATGATTTATGCTGTAAAGATCACTCTGGCTGTTATATGGCAACAGGTTTGTGGGCAGGGATGGTAATAAAAATACTTAACAAACTGAATGGCATGGGTTTGGACTAACCACGGCGGACTGCAGACATGCTCACTCACTCTCAGCATTCACAGTAGGAGGGGAAGCTTGGGAGGCAATGAAAAACACTTGTTGCAGGGGTGAGTGTGAGAGAGGGGTGCAGCCTAGCCAGGGCGGGGGTAGTGGAGATGGGGATAAGGGTGGACTCAGGGAGCTTTAGAGAGATCTAGGGGTGCCCAATATGTGGGCCATGCATGCCGGAGTGGTCAGTCCCACCTAGCAACCATGTACTTACGATGATTGTGATTTGAACCCCACCTAACTTATTTTGGGGTTCTCCTTTCATGGCCCTAGAACAAAGCCTGATTCTAGAAACAGAGATGTTAGTTCTTATAGTGTCTTTGAGATACCTGAGTAGAAAAACAGGAGAATTGGTGTATCATTGATGGAGAGGAAAAGAATCTATTGGCTTTCTCTTCAAAGAAAAGAAAAACATCTAATAAAGCATAACATTAATATGTTATGTGTTGTTTGAGGGGATTAAAGTAACATTACTTTTCATGTTTGCTATTTGTATGATTAAAGCAAATATCATAAGTATATAATTCACTGGTGACATCTCTTAAGTTGCTGTTTCCTGCTTAGCTCATCTCCTAATGAAAAAATGGTGTGTGTTACCACAGTAACTTCCTTTAACCGCAAATGAAGAACTAAGTCTTATTTCCTAGACAAAAAGGTAAAAGCCAATATTATTCACTTTTTTCTGTGCATGTGTAACATCTTGGGAATGACCAATGACACTTTTCTACTGAGAAAGAAAAATTTTCATGGTAGTAGGAACCACAGGTTCGGTTGATTACTCACATTATTATATTAGTAACGTCTTTTGATCTGTATGCCACACAAGGAAAAAATTGCTGAATGCAAAACCACAACCTCAGCTGTCGGTGGAAACGGTAGTTAAAGGCACTTTGCTGCTCCATCAGAGGGCCAATTCTTGGTAGAAAGGATTATCTTGAACGTGGTTTCCAAATCAATGGATAAAAGTGAGCTGTGGCAAAAATTAAATGATCCAATTGCTTATTGCACTTTAAATATAGATTTATTCTTTTATAAGAGAAATATGATTATAAACTATGTAAATACATACAAGTCATGATGATTTAAAATAGATAGATAATAAGCAACCCAAAGAAGCCCTGGGTATGAAATCAATTTCTGCCTTCTAAAAGTTATTTTAAAAGCTACTCTAAGTTACGGTGAGAAAATTTTGGACCTCAAAATATCAACTGAGAAATCTAATGGCCTACATTGGAGATTTAAGGTTGTCTGGGTAGCCAAGACAAGCCCTGAGGAGCAATAGCTTTTAGTAGAGGCTCTTCGAAAAAGTCTAAATTTATCAAATAATTTCTCAAATTTCACAAACATCAATGAAACAAAACATGTTTAAGAGTAATATAGGCTTTCTGGAACTATTTCTATACTGGTAAAGTAAAATTTCTAAAAAATCTTAGGATATTGTTATTTCCCCAAGCATCACTTAAAAGAAAGGCATATAATCCACTTGGAGTTTTAATTTATCAGCAGGTTTTCCAAGAACATTCTATGAAACTGTTGTAACGGCAAATCCTAAAATTTGTTACTTTAAATTTGTCGCATAAAAGGGTACTTCACAGCTCACAGCTGGTGACTACTATTGTAATGAGGATTATTCGTGCCACCACTGCAGTAGCTACCAATAATAATGCTGCCAACGGAAATTTTAGGGAGGTTATAATAAACATTTTTAAACAAGTTTTGCCTATTTCCTATTAGTGAATTTCCCAAACAATAGACCAGTTTTCCTTAAGTGATTCATCATTTTCTTCTTAGGTAATTATTTTTGAGGAGAATTTTCCAAGGGATATTACACATGTTCCTACTTACACCGGGGTCCTGCTACTCCTCTGAACTCCACTTCCCTCCCCACTGAAATGATGACATTCAGTTCAGAGACTCCCTTGTTTTCTCATAGCTCTGATATCTCCTGCTGGTTCTGGGACACTGGCCTGTTAGCATTGGGTCCTATTCCTTCCCTCCTGCGTGTCTGTCCTTATGCCCTTTCTCTTTCTTAGAAGACCTGCCTCCTTTGGCTCCACGTATATGGGTGTTAACACGAATGTGACACCCTCTTCCCTGGATGGTCCCGAAAGAGTCTGGAGCTCTTGTCCCTCTGGGAAAGAAGACCAGTGCTTCCTCAACTTCTATATAACTATTAGCAGAAGTGAAGAGGGAACCCATATCTCTGTGTTCTTCACAGGATCCTCAACATTCAGAGCTCTCCCATGACTCTGGGCCTGAGGCTTCCAGGAATAACACCATGGTGCTCTTCATCCCTGTCTAGGGATGCCACATGCCACAAGAAGCCCAGACACCTCATCCCCAGGCTTTCATCTCCATAATGGCTCTGCACTTCCTTTTCTCTGGCCCCATCTCCAACTTTCGAACCCCTTTCATTGTGTCATCTGAGTTCATCGTCAATCACCAGCAAAATCCATTATATCAGTAGCACTTGCCCTGAATGTCACCTTCTTGCTGTAACTAACCTAACTCTCCCCTGTGGCCTGGCTTCCTTGTAGCTCTCTCTAGATGCGGCTGTTTCTTTTCCCCTCCCTCTTATACCCCCAGGTTTGGAGGTAGAGGGAGTCGAAGTGCCCTTTTGCCTTTCATCACAAACATCTACATCATTCTCCCTAACTCCTTTCTGAAACTCAGTAGCTCCTTCCTGCTTAAATACATCATCAGACCCTGTGACCTACTAGTGCCCTGGTGGTCATCATATCCTTTAGTCACTCATTTTCATTCCAGAGAGATTTACCACAGGTTCCAAGGAAATCTGTGGATTCCCACTTGCCCACAGATTTGGGCTACATTCATTAATATCAGCTCAATCAGCAAAAGAGTAACACTTTGCTCTTCCATTTGACTTATTTTGCTCCACCCTTTGTCTTATTTTTCAACTGGCACAGAACCAGGAAGAAAAGGAGGATGTTATTTACTGGGTGTCACATTGAACTCTAAATTTCACTCACCTTTCAGCAAGAAACCCAGCATTTCCTTCTTATAGGAACTTTGAACTTCTTATCAAATCCCGAGGGGCTTATATTTCAAAAAGGTCGTTGCCCAATGAAGTGGTGCTCGACGGTTATTTCCCCTGCTGCCACTTGATGTCATTGGGAGACCCTACACTGTGTGAAGGGTGGGGCTGGCACAGACCCTCACACAGGATGCTCACACTGAAACACCCCAAGGCAGGTGATTTCAGTCCTCCTGTCCTGAATGGCCCAAGGTGCTCAAACTCTGCCTCCCAACCCTGATATTCTCAATGCCGAGTTCTTTCAGTCTCTGCACCAGGCCATCTCTCAGGTGCCACCTGGCCCCAGGAGCGCTTCCTCAGAGCTGGTTCCAGCGTCTGTCCCCTCACATGCACTCAGTGATCTGCCCCAACATCCCTTCCAAGGCTATGGCAGCTTTTCCCTGAAAAGTTATCAAAGTACAAAGGGCCTGCTGTTCTGTTTATTATTTTCTTTCTGTGTTATGGTGACATTTGCCTTATGTCGACTCTTTGTGACTATTGGATCGTCTGCAAATTGGAAATAAAAACATCTACTTCATAGAACAGTCAGAGGATTAAAGAAATTAAGACATGCAACTGGTATACAGTATACTGGTAAACAAAAAGGATTAAGAATAAAATACTTACCAAATAAAACCTTCTTTGTCTTGAGGAACCGCTTAACTTAGTGAGAAAATACACACATAAACAAAATTGTAATACGCACATAAACAAAATTGGGGCAAAAGCAGGTTTACAATTGTAAGTGCATGCAACAGAGTTTATTCTCGTAGTATTAGTTATTATAACATTATATATATGAACAACTGTAAACCTACTTTTGTCACATCCTATATAATTTGATAAATAAAATGATGAAGGCAGACACATCAATTAAGGGAGTACAAAGGAAGGCAGGAAGAGAACTCTACTCAACTTAAGTGCATCAGTGAAAGCTTCTTGGAAAAGGTGATATTAGAGCTGAGTCTTAAAATATTGGAGTTATCAGGTGACAGAGGATTCAGCATGAACTGGGACTGGAAATCAATTTGGTGATGCTGGAGCTTAAAATGTGAGTCAGAGAATATTGAGGTGAGGATGGACAGGTGGGCAGAGGTCCAGGGATGGTCTCCTGTCCCACAATAAATAACCTGTAGTGATGAGTAGTTCTCTTCTGAGGAAAGGCATGCCGTAATTTTATTTACCTTTGGAAAAATAATCTCTCTTTGAATAGTGGAGTTGAGAGGACTACCAGCAGAGACCAGAAGCTGTTTAGGCAGTTGTTGGGTTTTCAGAAAGATAACAAGGCTGTTTCTGAAGGATGTGCAGGAGGCTAAAAATATTAGATTAGGAGATAAAATTGGCAGACCTAAGAGAATGATTATATGTGGGAGTCTTCTCAGTAGAAGTGATACCAGCAGCACAGAAAGAGAACACAAGAGAAGGAGGCTTAGTGTAAATAGACTGTGTGAGAGGTGACTTTCAGACAACTAGTAAACTCATTTGGGTGGATATTTCCTGCTCACAGATGTTCCCTTTGAGGTCCACCCTGTACTTGTCAGCCCTGTTTGCTGGTTTGCTCATTTACAACATTCAGGATTTGGTCAGAAAAATAAAAGCTGCTTTAGGCATTTTCATGAACTCAAGGTTTTAGTGAAAGGAATTAAAATGTGATTCCATCATTGCTGGATCTGCGATCAGGCAAGCTGCTACTGACAATATCAGCCTATAGCATGGAGCTGTGTCGTATTTTAGAGTGATCCTGAAGCAGCTGCAAATCTCAAGAACATCTGTCAGGTTTCTATGGACCACATCAGTCTGAAGTACTGACATGGGAAATTCTCAGCAAACTTTCCCAGAAGCTGCTTTGAACCTCATATCTATCCCTGTGCCCACCTCTAGGGAATAACTGCCCCTTCTCTCTTCTACCTTCTGAATTTTGTGCACGTACCTTAATTGGCCCACTCAAACCAGGGAATATACAGAGAAGAGGATTCTGGGAAATGTAGTTTCTACTTCACTGCACTAAAGGAGAGAGCTCAGCACACATGTGGTTATTGCAAGGTTGATAACAGGCAATCCAGATGGATCAGCTAATTTCATTGAAAATTCTGATTTATGATTCAGAAGTAGTTGCATTTTCTGCCTCTGGCTGGAAGCACAAGGAAAGCAAAAATTCTAGAGCTGTGAGGTGGACACCATTTATCCCTTAAGGGGAAAAGCAAATACGCAGGAAAAGATAGAATTTTAAAAATGTGCATAGAAAGGTGGGGATGATAATCAAGCTTACATTCAGACAGAGGGAGAGAAGAGGGGAAAAAAAGACAAAGAGAGAGATCTTGAACCATGGTTGATTTTTTTTTTCTTCAGGTAGCCCAAGTTACTTTTCAATCCTTCTAAACAAAGGAGTCTAAAGAAAGATAGCATCTAATGGGGGATGTCTATGCAGCAGTGTGATGTGTGGATCAAAGGTTCTAAAGTCTGCTGGAAGTGAGATTGAGAAGCCATCAATATGTAGAAGTAGCAAAACTGTGAGCATGAAGGGGCTCAGACAATGATTACTTTATTTGAAGGTTAATAATAATGTGGATATTAAAAGAGTTAGAAATGGAGCCCAACAGATATCAGTAGGAGCCAGCCTTTGTTTTAGAGTCTATTTTGTGGACTTCCAGCCAGGATGTAGGTATACGTAGACATGCTTTGCTTCCTTGTACAACCATAAGAAGGATCACAGCTAACCTCAAAACAAAAGCCAACCAAAACTGCCAGAAAATCAAACTGTATGGAAGTCCGACAACTAAGGGTTGAAAGAAGAAGTATTCATCCAGATGGATAGGAGGGATAGAGACAGGGAGCTGGGGCAGAGAGGACGTGTGGTGGCAGTGATGTGGTGGCAGCAGTAGCAGGTGGAATGGGCTGTCTCACATTCATGTATGGTGGATAAAAACCAGGCAGGAGGGATACCTGGAGAAAGAGCAATCCCAGCCCCAAGCCAGACCATGCAACCCAGGATTCCAGCACTGGGAAAATAAAGTCTCATAACTTCTGGCTATAAAAACCACTGGGGTTTGGGGTGATGGAAGAAACTGCTGGTCTCTCAAGAGACTCTGTCTAAAGGGCACTAATGATCCTAGAATGTACACAAACCCACCCACTCTTGGAACCATCAGCAGGGCAACAGCTAGAGGGGCACCAGTTGCATTTGGGAAGAGGGTGAAGTGACTGGAAATGGGATCATGGGCATACAAGTGGCATTGTTCCCTCTTTGACCCCTCCCTCACATACAGTACCAGTGCCACAAAGTGGTGAAGTGAGTTGCCACACCCTGGTGAATACCTAAGGCTCTGCCTGTTACAATGTAACAGGTGCACCAAGACAGGGAGTCAAATCAATTCTACCTAATACACAGAAAGAAACATAGGGAAGCTTCCAAATTGAGGAGACAAAGAAATATGGCCCAAATAAAAGAACAGATCAAAACTCCAGAAAAACAACTAATGAAGATAGCCAACCTATCAGATGCAGAATCCAAAACACTGGTGATAAGGATGCTCAGAGAACTAATTGAGTACAGCAAACACTTAAGGGAAGAAATAAAGGCTACACTAAGTGAAACAAAGAAAAATCCACAGGGAACCCAATAGTGAAGGGAGGGAAGCCAGAGTTCAACTAAACAATTTGGAACATAAGGAAGGAATAAACAATCAACCAGTACAGAATGAAGAAACAAGAATTCAAAAAAAAAAAAAAAATGAGGAGAGAATAAGAAGACTTGGGGACATCTCCAAAAGTGCCAACATCAGAATCATAAGGATGCTAGAAAGAGAAGAAGAAGAAGAGAAAGAAATTGAAAACTCATTTGGAAAAATAATGAAAGACAACATCCTTAATTTGGTGAAGGAAATAGGCATACAAGCCCAGGAAGCACAGAGAGCCTGAAACAAGATGGACATGAAGAGAAACACACCAAGACACATCATAATTAAAATGCCAAAGGTTAAAGATAAAGAGAGAACCTGGAAAACAGCAAGAGAAAAAGAGATAGTTACCTATAAGGGATTTCACACAAGACTATCAGCTGATTTCTCAAAAGAAACTTTGCAGGCCAAAAGGAATTGGCCAGAAGTATTCAAAGTGATAAAAAGCAAGAACCTACAACCAAAATTACTCTATCCAGGAAAGCTATCATTTAGAATGGAAGGGCAGACAAAGTGCTTCCCAGATGAGGTAGAGCTAAAGGAGTTCATCATCACCAAACCCTTATTACATGAAATGTTAAAGAGACTTATTTAAGAAAAAGAAGAAGATCAAAACTATAAACAGTAAAATGACAACAAACTCATAACTATCAACAAATGAATCTAAAAAAGCAAAAATGAAAACAAACTAAGCAAATAACTAGAACAGGAACAGAATCATAGATATGGAGATCATATGGAGGGTTATCAGTGGGGAGGGAGAAGGGGAAGGATGGGGAAAAAGTTACAGGGATTAAGAAGCACAGTTGGTAGGCACAAAATAGACAGGGAGATCTCAAGAATAGCATAGGAAATGGAGGAGTCAAAGAACTTATATGCACGACCCATGGACATGAACTAGGGGGGGATTGCTGGAGGGAAGAGGGTTACTGGGTGGAGGCAGGCAAAGGGGGAAAATTGGGATAAATGTAACAGCATAATCAGTAAAATATACTTAAAAAAGATTTACAAGTGGATCTTTAAAATATTTCAGTGCTAGTGCAAAAAAAAAGATAATCAGAATTTGATGAACAAATAAAGTTGTTGAGTGAAATGAACTTGGAAAGATTAATAGTATAGATAAGATATAAAGGACTATGTCATACTTGATAAATGCTATAGAAAAGTATATTTACCTTCAAGAATGCCTTTCAAGCCCTGATTTTGCCATGCTACTTAATAATGAACAAAAATATACCTAATTTTGAACTTTTTTTCCAGTGCAACTAGTAATAATTTTGAGCTTTGGGTTTTTGTATTTTTTGTTTGTTTGTTTGTTTTGGCTCTGAGAATGCTGTGAATTTTAATATACTAGGTTATAAAACTGAAACTTACCAATTAAATTTTAGCATTTACATCTAAAGAATAATGGTACAATCATCAAAATAATATTTTAATAATTTTTTTATTCTAAGAAAATACATTCCTATGTTCAAAACCTAGAAATTTCAAAGCTGTAATAACATATTTCATTTATATGCTAATATGGGAATATGATCTTGCACTAAGAGGATATCATGGTCTGTATCTTAAATAACCACTTTTTGTGAGGTAATTTGTAAAATAAATTTATGTGAGGGGCACCTATTATTTGTCTGCCCTGCTTCTTTCCTTCTCCTATGTAACCTGGCTTATGTGGTATACTATATTTTTATACGGCTCCACAGTCGATTGCTTCTGAGGTGGACACTTGACTCAGTTTGTCCTTTAATGTGGATTTTTCTGGGAGACTACATTAGCTTCCTAATTGTATTTTCAGGTTTTACTCTGTCCTCACTGATGCCTAATTTTCCTTTACCAGCTACATAGATCCTATTAAAACATATGTCAGATTATTTCACTGTCATGCTCAAAACCCAACAAAGACAACCACATTACCCATAGAATAAAATCCAAAATCCTTTCCATGGTTGCTTAATCTGGCTCCTGGCTACCTCTGTAACCCCACTACCTGCTCCTCAGAGCCAGTCCCAACAGCTTCTTACAATAACTCAGCCCTGGTTATGGGCGCTCCCATCTCGGGCCTCCTTGTTTTGGTATTCTCTCTGCCTGAACACTCTCCTCCCAGTCATGTTCATGACTCCCTCGCTCCCTTCACTCAGATCTTTGCCCAGAAGCCGTTTCTTCAGAAAAGCCTTCTCTGACCCCATATTTAAAATAGTGCTATCCCTCATTTGCTGCAGCTTTGGTTACAATAGCTAAGATGTGGAAATAATCTAAATGTTCAGTGATGGGTGATGGATAAAGAAAATGTGGTATATAGATATGTAATGTATTTATCTACATCTACATTTATATTAACATAATGGAATATTGTTCAGCTTTTAAAAAAGGAAATATTGCCATTTGTGACAACATAGATGAACCCAGAAGGCATTATATAAGAAAAATTGTGGTATATATAGATATGTGATATACCTACACATACATCTATATTTATACCTATATCTATATATCTATATCTATATGATGAGATATTATCCAGCCTTTAAAAAAGAATTCTGCCATTTGTGACAACATGGATGAACCTAGAAGACATTACATTAAGTGAAGTAAGCCACACACAGAAGGACAAATATTGCATGATCTCACTTATACGTAAAATTTTTTTAAAAAGCTGAGCTTCAGAGTAACCGAGGTTAGAATGGTGGTTAACTGAAGGTGGGGTGTGGAGGAAAAGGGGGGAGATTAAAGAAGAAAGGAAAGTAGAATGGTGGTTACTAGGGGCTAGAAGGAGGGGGTCAAGGGGAGAGATTGCTTAATAAGTAGAGTTTCAGTTTTGCAAGATGAAAAGAGCTCTGGAAATGGATGGTGGTGATGGTTACACAACAATATGACTGTACTTAATGCCACTGAAATGTACACCTAAATATAGTTAAGATAATAGGTTTTGTATTTATACGTATTTTACCACAATAAAATAAAATGGTACTATCCTCTTCTTCTACTTTACTTTTTAAAACAATAATCCCAACCTGACACTATATGACATAACTTTGTATTATTTATTTATTTATGAATTTTCAGGCCCCTCCAGCAAAATGTAAGATTCATAGGGACAGGGCCTTTGTCTCTCTTTTGTAATCCCCGCTGCCTAGACCAATATCTAGTGCATCAACAAGTATTTAATGAACTAGTACACTATTTCAAGCTGGAATTGAAAAAGAAAATTAGCTTATCTTTGGGGGTGAAAATCTGTGAAATATGAAGATGTGGAGAAATGTCTTCACAGCTGATTTTCCCTCTGAATGAAGGATGCTATTCTGTGGTGGGCAAGATCGAAACTGTCTTACCCAAGTGAAGCAGAGGTGAGAGTGAGAGACAGGTCCTGTCAACACCGCAGTCCTTGCTTCCACCCGATCCTGAGGTTCTCCCTCTGTTACTCATGATATCTCAGGTTCCTTCCAATAAACAGACCTCTGATTAAAAGTGCAGCTGAGATTTCCATCACTGGACACCCAGGGAATCCTGACAAATGAACTTGTTAGTGTACTTTCACTATTACCAAGAAATAAAGGGTGTAATGAAAGTGGGAACAAATTATTCGTTCATAATTAGGAAAATGTTAACAAAATTCACCATAGTAGATGCTGACAGTGCCTTGCTCATATCTTCTCAGCAGCCTCCCTTCCTGTCCTTACCCACTACACTGAACTGTAACAACTTACTATTCCTGGCTTGAGGGTTTCTCTCTGCCTGTCTGTGGGGAAAGCTGGAAGGGTGAGGAGGTCAGTGTCCCTGGGAGCAGCCTTCAGACAATGATGCAGAGAGTTGGAAGATAAATACCCTGGCTTCCTTGCCTCTTGGTAGGATGTCTTTGAGGTGTGTTTTATGCCGTCATCCAGAAGGCTTCTATGGATTGAGTCCCAGTTGCCCACAGTAGCTCCTGCTCATTAACCCCCTTTATGGACTTCCTCCCTCCCCTCAGTTACCTCCCCACTCCCTGCCTGTACTTTCCACCAGGACCACCGAAATGACCCTTGGCTCAGGCTTTGCTTTGGGTGTAACCTAACCTAAGACAATTTCTATCTATAAAAATGGCCATTTAACATGAACAAATAAATTAAAAATGAAGAAATATATAAATGCAACTTATTGCAAATTACTTTACAAATTAAATTACAAATAGTGAACACATGGTACTTATTATATGTCAAGCATTGTCCTGAGAGGTTCACACATAAACTTTTTGATTCTCACAAATACCCATGAAGTAGATGCCAATATTATCAGCTAAATTCAGAGAGTTTAAGAAACTTTCCCAAGTTCACACAATTGGTAAAAGATGGAGCCAGGATTCAAACTTGGTCTAGTTTCTACGTCTATACTGTTAATCATGATACTATATTGAAGAAATAATAAAAATAATAATCTTTGTTAATGCCATGCTATCATGCAAGTATTGTATACAACTAAATTACATATGTAATACATGTGTAACATAATATAGAAAACTAATGATATTTGAGATCACTATAATCTCAAGGAAGAGGGCGTCACTATATAAACATTTCCTTTAAATCCAACATAAGTCAGTTCATGAAAATGGATTGTCATTAGTATTTAATAGAGAATTCCCACTACAGCAGTGTCTGTGATTGACAGTATTATAGTTCTTAGGAAACCAGTGTGTAGGCATGGTGTGTAGCTAAAATCAGCATGTGTAATGAGGTATTACCCTGTTACCTATATGGATTTGGCACTGAACTACAGCTAAAAATATGGAGGTCTCTTCGGGCTTGCAGCCCTGGCCAAGTGGACTTGCAGCCCTGGCCAAGTGGCCTTGCTGGCTTCATCCTTCAGGCTGGTGGTCAGTAATTATTGAACACTCCTGCCAAGTACTGAGACGGGCACCTTGAACTAGATAAAAAAGACTCAGATACTGTGTATGCCCTCTAGGACCTTAAAACCTTGTGGGTGAGACAGGCATATAAGGGTAACTTGGGGTTTTTTTTACTTACGTGAAATAAGTTCAGGTGAGTTTATTTGGAGCATTCATATGGACATTTTTGCACAATTTTTACTTTGTGGCTTCAGATGTTGCAGCTATGGCAGTCTGTGGCTACCTCAGAAGAGGGAAGATGCAAAACAAACTTGAACCCTGAGAGCTCTGCAGGTGGTTTCTTATAGTCTTCAAATAAGAGGAAGTCAAACAGCCTCCTGACTCCATGACATTGTCATTCAAAGCCTTCACCCCTCGCAGAGGCGGAAGTGTCTATGGGTGCTTCAAGGCGCTCTGTTGAAGAGAGGAAGTATGACATCAGGCCAGGAGGGGGTTGAGCATAAACCAATTTCTTTCTTTCTCAGGGTGGCCCACAGGAAGGGGAGGGGAAGTCAGGTCAAACTGGCTTGACACCTTTGTCCTGGGAAATCCTATCAGGTGACTGAAAAGAAAACCTAACCAGCCAAGTCACTGCTCCTTGCCAAGAGATGGAAGACACCTTGGGGGAAACCCCCAACCACAGGCCAGAACAGCGCATGGAGAGTCTTGCTGAAAAAGCAGACTAGAAAAATACCTTTTCAGATTCAACCTGGAGTGAAGAAATATTTCCATCTTGAGTCTTTTCACTTTCCTAATGGAAGTATAGTCTGAATGTTTTGTAATACGTCATTTAGATTTCTCCTCTTGTGACTGACGTTTTTCTTTCTTTTTAGGGAGAAGATAATCTGAGAGGATGAAAGGCATACTTTTGGGGGGTTTGTTTAATAGGTTTCCTAATAAAATTGTAAATATGACCAGCATGTGTCATGATCAATGATTTCAATTAGAAAACAATGTGTCAAATATTCAAAAGGGGCAAATCATATATCATTAAGTTTGTGGATGTCAAATCTTAGTAAAAACACTGACATATGCTTAAGAATTGTTTGGAGTGATGAATCTGCTATAATTGGAAAGAAGCAAGATTATTTGAACAAGAAAAAAAGATGAGAACTTTAGTTTTCTTACTTGGTATTCTGATATCCATCACCTTTCACGTCTGAGTAGGCAGTAAGAGTGTGCTTTAAAGCCTGTAAAATGCATTTAAAAATTATTTATTTATTTTTATTGTTGTTCAGTTATAGTTGTACCAATTTTCCCCCCATTGTACTCCCTGGTCCTACCCACCACACTACTCCCATAGTCAATCCCTACCCTCTTGTCGATGTCCATGGGTCCTTTTTATATGTTTATTGACTAGACCTTTCCCTTTCTTTCCCCCTTTATCCCTTTCCCACCTCCTGTCTGGTCACTGTCAGTCTGTTCCTTATTTCCATGTCTCTGTTTCTATTTTGCTCATTTGTTTGTTTCGTTCATCAGGTTCCACTTACAAGTGAGATCATCTGGTATTTGCCTTTCACTGTCTGGCTTATTTCACTCAGCATAATGTGCTCCGGTTCCATCCATGCTGTCACAAAGGGTAGGAATTCCTTCTTTCTTTCTGCTGTGTAGAATTCCATTGTGTAAATGTACCATAGTTTTTTTATCCACTCATTTACTGGTGGGCACTTAGGCTATTTCCAGCACTTGGCTATTGCAAATAATGCTGCTGTGAACTTTGGGGTGCATAGGTTCTTTTGAATTAGTGTTTCAGGATTCTTAGGGTATAATCTCTTAAATGTCCCCTTTTAAGTCATGCCCCAAAAAAGCCACAGGGCCAGCAGGCATGTGCCATATATGACACTCTATCAACCTGACTAATGCTGTTTGCCCTACCTGGGTGTTCCCCTGAGACTCCATCCCACCCAAATGAAGGACCCAATGAAATAGTTAACCATGACTTTTCCATATGAATGGCTGGTCTTGACTTGTTCTTTACAACTTCCTAAATCTTATCAAACAAGCAATATTTGGCCTCAGTAAGTCACCAGTCCCCAATATATCTTGCCAAGTGGCCCTAGGCCCAGCCAACCTAGATTCACAGATTGGCTTTGTCTGGAAATCTCCAAGCCCAGCACAAGTAGCAATCAGCTATAGATTGCTTTATGGCTCAGGCAGGATGGTCTTGGGCCCCAGGCAGAACACAGGCAGAGGTTGACCTTGGCTTGCACCACCCAGGAAACCCCAGACAGAACCTGTGCACCCAGTGGAGAGCTATAAACCATGTCAGAGCATCACCACCCTGCCCCTGAACTGCTGATCCTCCGCAAAAGGCAGAGGTTAGTGGTCAGTGATCACAGCCAGTCCTTATAGCTGAATGGCCTGGGTAAATTCCCCCCTGCCACCTCCCCCATTGATCAGCAACCAAGGCTCAGCTACAAGAGAAGGGAATACTCAGCCCACATGAAGGGTTCACTTCAAAAACCTAGCTTGGGTGATAGGGGAGGCTGTGCCACTGGACCCTACAAGACATCTACCACATTAGGCCATACTACCAAGATATGGAGCCATAGCAGCTTTACCTAATACATAGAAACAAACACAGGGGGGGCTGCCAAAATGAGAGACAAAGAAACATGGCCCAAATGAAAGAGCAGATCAAAACTCCAGAAAAAGAGCTAAATGAAATGGATATAAGTAATCTATCAGATGCAGTGTTCCAAACACCATTTATAAGGATGTTCAATGAACTTAGTGATGACCTCAGCGGCATAAAAAATATTCAGTCAGAAATGAAGGATACACTAATTGAAATAAAGAACAATTTACAGGGAAATGATAGTAGAGTGGATGAAGCCAAGAATCAAATCAATGATATGGAACATAAGGAAGCAAAGAAACAACCAATCAGAACAACAGGAAGAAGAAGAAATCCAAAAACATGAAGATAGTATAAGCAGCTTCTGGGACAACTCCAAATGGTCCAACATTCATATCATATGGGTGCCAGAAGGACAAAACAAAGAGCAAGAAACTGGAAATCTATTTGAAAAAATAGTGAAAGAAAACTTTCCTAATTTGGTGAAGGAAATAGACATGCAAGTCCAGTAAGCACAGACAGTCCCAAACAAGATGGATGCAAAGAGGCCCACTCCAAGACACATCATAATTAAAATGCCAAAGGTTAAAGATAAAGAGAGAATCTTAAAAACAGCAAGAGAAAAATAGTTATCTATAGGAGTTCCTATGAGCTATCAGCTGATTTCTCTAAAGAAACTTTGCAGGCTAGAAGGGATTGGCAAGAAATATTCAATGTCATGAAAAGCAGTGACTACAGCAAAGATTGCTTTACCCAGCAAAACTATCATTTAGAGCTGAAGGGCAGAGAAAGAGCTTCCCAGACAAGATAAAACTGGAGTTCATCATCACCAAATCATTTTTATATGAAATGTTAAATGGGTTTATTTAAGAAAAAGAAGATCAAAACTATGAACAATAAAATGGCAACAAATATAAATCTATCAACAATTGAATCTAAAAATCAAACTAAGCAGACAAAAAGAACAGAGACAGAATCATGGTTACAGAGAGTATTTTGATGGTTGCCAGATGGGAGGGGTGTATGGTGAAGAGGTGAAGAGGTGAGGGGATTAAGAAGTACAAAGTTATTTAAAAATAGTCAGGGGGGTGTAAAGTACAGTATAGGAAATGTTGTAGCCAAAGAACTTATACGCATGACCCATGGACATGAACAATGGTGTGGAGATTGCCTGAAGGAGTGGGGGATGCTGGGGGGGGGGCGAAGAAGGAAAAGTTAGGATAACTGTAATAGCATAATGACTAAACTATAATTAAAAATAAATGAAATGCATGTAAAATTTATTTTAAAATATGAAATACACTTATTTCTTTAGGTAAAACCTGTAACCAAGATATAGGGCTTCAATAGTTATATTAGTTGAGAAAATAAATGCCCCCCGAAATGTATAATGGGTAAAACTTAATAGAAGTTTATATTTTTTGTCACGTGAAGTTCAAAGTGGATGCATCAGGGCAGATGGTATCTTTCCTCTTAGCAAGACCAGGATCCTTTCATCCTGTGGCTCATCATCTTTAGCACTTGGACTGCGTGGTCACCATGTGCATTTGCATCAGGCTGCTAAACATAGAGGGAACATGGAAGGTTGCCCATGGAGGGTGGTGAGCATCACTTCCTCTGATGTTATATAGGTCAGAACTCAGTTGTATGTCCACACAAAACTGAAAGGAAAACTGGGAAACATAAGTGAGCCAGAAAGGAGAATCAGGTCTGGTGAATGTTCAATTCAGTCTCAGCCCCCAACATCTTCCCAAGTGGAATATCCAGGAGCTAGTTCAGTATCTGAGCTGTCACTGTAGTGATTAGCCTCTTTGTTATTTGCTCATTTGAGTATTAAAAGTTTCAAGGATTGTTGTAAAATGTTAAAAGACATTGCATAAATTTTACAGAAAGTTTTGTCATTCCATGAGGTACTCAGAAAGTCCCTGCAAAGGTAATTTTTCTCTTTTGGCAACCAAACATCTTCCCTGTTCCTAATGGTTCTTTGTTTTCTTTCTTAGAATCTTATCACCCCCAAAATGTGTGCCAGGCAGGTAAATCTGAGTTTCCTGTACTCCCATCATAAAATTCAAAGGAGTACCTGGAAGATCTTTGTACCAATTTTTTTTCTTCCAAATAACTATAAGATTGACAAGTAAGGGGCAGTCAACTGACTTAAGATCAGGCCATATGACCCACTCCCTCAGGGTTTGATTTCGGAGCAAGGATGTGAATATGGGGAAAAAAAGCTTTAGAGTTTATGGATTCACTCCTTCATGGTGCGCTGCAGAAGGGTTCGGTAGTTTCTGGGCTGAGATGAGACCTTCTGAGATGGCCAGGTACAGCTCATCTATTTTGAACACAATTCTTCACCTGTCATACATCCATGAGCTCGTCCATATCCCTTCAATGTGTAATCTTTGACCTAAAATTAGACTTGTTTTTTTAATATGTGTAAACAAACACTGCTAAATGGTATAAAGTAAATGCTTCAAGCTTTCAGGACCCAAGTAGAGAGCAGCAGCCATTCCGTGATCATGTGCCAGCTTGGCTGGAGCAGAGTGGTTAAAGAGCACGAGCACAGGATTCAGCTTCCCCCGGCTTTGTCACTTACTAGCTGAGTGACTCGTTGTTTAACCTTTCTATAAGCTTAACTTTTTTCCTATACAAAATGAAAATGAATTTATCTTCCTTAGATGGTTGTCATAATTACCCTGAGATAATGCACATTAAATAGTCAACCACCAAACTAACTACTACTTGCATTAGAGTAAAAATGTCTGTCACTTTTTTACTTTTTCCTTACAGTTTTCAGTTATTGCTAAGGCTTTCTCCTAATGGTGAGAAAACTTATCCTTGATTATCTTAAAGCATTAATATGCTGGAAAGATCCAATATAAACTAAAATGAATTCTACACTTTATCAATATCATTTTTTCTTTGCTAATTGAGTATGAGGTGATCATTTTAAAAGAAACCATATAGTACAGCAGAACAAACTGTATAAAAAGAAAAAAATCTAATAATACTGTGCAGTAATGAATTAACCTTGTCTGAGGAGAGAGGTAGCTTTTGCCTGCAGTTACTGCTTGGACTATTCTACCTGATAAGAGCATCATTGTTTACCTGGAGGTCTTGGGCCACAACATGTTGTGGTAGGCAGTAGACAGACATGAGCACAGCAAGGATGATGGGCCAGGTACAGAAAGTTGCCAGGGCAGAAAGTCCTGAGTGTCTAGTCTAGCAATGAGCAAAACAGGGAAAAGAAGGGTGATCTTTCTTCCCCTTGTATATCACTAATCATGCCACTTAGGCCTCTTAACCTTTTATTTCACTGATCATGCAGTTCAAACCCACCCCTGATATTTCCTCTTTCTCTCCTAAGCTCCAAGGGCCTTTTTTTGCCTGCATAATTTGTTTCCTGAGCCCATTTCTTCTATGACCCACTTCTACCTCTGTGACTTTTTGAGTACACTTTCTCTTATAGTTTGAGTCTTGGCTCTGAGTTCTTTCCTAGTCAGAACTCAAGTACTGAGGTTGCAGACGCCACCAGTTTAACACCTGCTGCCATTCTTGCCTCTGCCAACAGTATCAGTTTGACCTCTGGAAGGGCTGGAGACTAAGGTCAGTCATGTGGGCAGTCAACCATGTCTATGCAACCAAGCCCTGATGAACTGTGGACTCTAAGGCTCTAGTGAACTTCCCTGGTTAACAATACTCCATGCATATTGTCATATGTCATTACTCAGAAATGTGTATTGATCTTGCTTCCACTGAGAGAGGACAACTGGAAGCTCCAAGCCCAAAACTCTTCTGGACGCTCCCCTAGTGCCTCTTCCTCTGCTGATTTTAGTCTATATTCCCTTGCTGTAATAGGACCAAAACCATGAATCTCATGATTTTTCTGATTTCTGTTTGTCCTAGCAAATTGTTGATCCTGGGTATGGTCTGGGGACTCCAAAACTTTGCAAATAGTGTAAAGTTTGCAACAAAAAATTAGCAGCTCTCTGATTCATGCTTTCCCATTACTGAAACATACTTCCCCAAAGCATTAATTTACAAATCCCTTTAGCTTAAGTTTTTAGCTCAATCTTGGCTGAGTTCTCTATCACTAAAATTTTTCTTATACTGCATTTCTTCCCATTTTAGAAGTATCTAACTCCTGAACAGAGTATATATGTGTATTCTGTATATATATACACATATAAGTATGTGTATATATACTTACACACGTACTTAATATCCCCTCCTTTTATCTTTTCATTATAGCTATATTACATTTTTGGAGTTAAGTTTACACTATTACAATTAGGTAAATATTGTTCGAATTATTTGTTGTATATTTTTACATTTTTCTTGCACAATGTTTGTGTTTCCTGGTGTTAACAATTCATGTTGTTTGGTTTGTTTTTTAGTTTTCCATTTATCCATTACTAATTCATAATTTTCCAACTGAAATCTCTGACAGTGTTGAAATTTCTTTGTAGTATAGGCAAACATATGTTGGTTAAAATATTTTTTTATGAAGACGTCCCTGTGAGACTACTCGCCCTTCAGTTCCAACAAGTGCTGGTTGTTCTGTAGGTCTACTGTACAAGTATCTTCTTGGGACTGTCTACCTATGCTGCAAAATCTCCTAGCTTCTTTCCTGTGAGGTATCCTTTGCTTCCTGGACCCGAGGTCTTCTTCCTCGATTTAATTTTTGTTAAATACTTTCTCAACTTTTGAGATCCTCCACAAGAAAGGGTATACTGGCAATAAAGTTATGGGATATTTCATGAATGAAGACAGTCCTTATCCTAATGGTTGGCTGACTATGAAATTCTAGTTTGGACATTATTTTATTCAGATTTATTCAGATAAGGCATCGACCTTTAGCTTCCAGAATTGCTATTGAGAAGTTTAATGGCATCTATTTCCTCATCCTTTATATGTGAACTGTTTTTCTCTCTTGAACTTTGAAGATTTTCTCTGTGTCTAAGTTTCTCAAAAATTTAATGATGTATCCTGGTGTCTGTCTTTTTCACTCATGTGGCTAAAAATTCACTGGACTTTTCATTTTGGCAACTCATGTTCTTTAGCTATGGGAACAAGCTTGTACTCCCATTCTAAGTTTGTCTGACTTATTTCATGGCCTTTAAATATATGATCTCCACCATCATAGCAGGAAGAGAAGAGAGTCATGGAAGGCTTTCCAGGGGCTTTCTTAGACTGGTCAGAACAAGTCACAAGATCCTGTTATTGGCAAGAGGCTCTAAAGTGTTTCCTTTCATATGCCAAGAAGAAGACTAGGCTGGATTTTGGAAGACATCTGTAATGTTGACCATACATTTATGGAGCTCTTATTATATGTCAGGCATTGTACCATTACATATATTAATCTAATTTGTACTCACAAAATCCTTGGAGACACCTAGTATTAATATTATCATTTATATATGAGGAAACTGAAGTATAGAGAAATTAAGTAACTCATTTCCACTCAACAAATAATGAGGAGCAAAGTCATGATTGAAAGTATGCGGCCTGACTCCTATGAACTTAAGGACAGAGCCATTTCACCCACATTTAATTAATCCACAAAGTTTATTAGGAAATAATTTCTTGTTGGATACTATGTTAGGTATATGAGAAAGATATGAAAGAATTTGTAACAAAATGCTAACAATTTATTTATGGGTAGTGATATCAGAGATGATTTTTTCTTTTCTTGTGCTCTTTTAGTTGTCTAGTTTTCATTTAAAGGATCCTACATAATTTTGTAACCATTAAAGACTATTTCTATTTGAAAAACTAGAATTTTTTCAGGTGCTTTATGAATTAGTTCAAGGATGAAGAACACAAGAATAATGACTTATCAAACCTTGATGAAAGTTATTATTCATTGAATGGTTATGGATTCAGAATTCCTCCTCCATGTAGTCTGGGGAAAATCTAAATCTTCTGTATTAAACTTTTATGATGGGAGATAGAAGGGTAAGTCTTCATTGTAAAAATGTACATGTTTTCAAGTTGGTGCCATTTCAGGGGCCACCAAGAAGACAACTCACTTCTTGAGATCATTGGGAAAAGAAGCACAGGGTTAGGTATAGGCTGTGAAGTTTTATTCCTCACCTGACCTAATAGATTCTGTATTTCTTTACAGTTTAAATTTAGATTCAAATTTAAGCTTAAATTCAAATTAAACTCAAAACACAATCAAATGATGAAATTCCTCAATGTTTCCATCACTCAGTTTTTTTCTCTTTGAATTTCTAAGTTTCTTAGTGTCTCTACCTCATGTAACCTTAGTTCTTAGTGACGTCTTATATTCTTCATAAACCACAGTTGTAGAAATTTAGGATGTTAGAAATGACAGGAAACACCATTCATTAGATCAAATTTCTCTTTTTAAGATGATGTAGATGAGATAAAAGGCATAAGTAAAGGCTTTGCTCAAAACCCCACATCATACCAGTAGCAGATCTAAGACCAGAATTTGGGACGCCTTCATCTTGGGCTGAAGGTCTTTTCCTTATATTACTTCATGGTTTGTAATGTTTTTTCTTTAGTACTAATGATCTTGGAGGAAAAAAGACCATGCCTTTTACTTGTTTGTAATTTAAAACAACTTATTTAGCAGATTTAAGTAAGAGGTATGACAACAAGGAAACCTTAGCCTACAAAGGGAAATATATCATGAAACATTAATAAATTGGTAGTATCTCTCTTGATTTAAGTGTTGAAAAGGATTCAGAGACTATATCTAAACTGAGTAGAAAAGAATGCCATGACTGACTAGTGACACCTGCCATGGGTATAGGAGGAGAAAATGTGGTACATGTGTCAGATATGTGTTTTTCCTTCTGTTCAGTAATCAGTCCTTTTCAACCCTAGGATCCCACTGTGAAGGACGTACATGGAGAAGATAAGAAGAATATGGATACCTATCTGGTAACCAGAACACAGGAATCAACCCTAATACCAACATATGTTCCTCCCAATTGTTGCATTGTTAACTTCTTTGTAACCCTAAAGCTACATGAGGTCTGTCTGGAAAAAGGGCAGCCATTGTTAATATAATGATAATGGTTTGTATGACATTGATGTAATCCAGCAGCCAAGGAGAGTGTACTGGAATGCGCATGTGTGAACAATGATAACTTCACTGTACTGGTCAGTCCATCTCATTCAAAATGACCGAGTGAGTAGAGAATGGAATTTGCATCAAATTTTGCATTAAGCTTGAACATTCCTCTGTGGAAACTATTCCGATGATTCAGAAGGCCACAGTGGTGGGCAACTGGTGATTGACAGCTTTATCATGACAATGCATCTGCTCATGCATCACATCTTGTGCAGAAATTTTTAGTGAAAAATCAAGTTACCCAAGTGACTCAGCCCCTCTACCGTCCAGATTTGGCACCCTGTCACTTCCAGCTTTTCCCAAAACTAAAATCACCTTTCAAAGGGAAGAATTTCAGGCCATCAATGAGATTCGGGAAATTATGATGGGGTAGCTGATGGTGATTGGGAGAACTGTGTGAGGTCCCAAGGTACCTACTTGAAGGGGACTGAGACATCATTGTTCTATGTACAGTGTTTCTTGTATCTTTTATCTTCTTCAATAAATGTCTTTATTTTCCATACTACAAGGCTGGGTAACTTCTGGACAGATCTCATATATGTATATAAAAAGTGCTCAATAAAGACTTAATCATTGATTGAAATTAGAATATAAATAAATACTTTCACAACAGAACTGTCCCATCCTTCTTTGTTAACCCTAGGTCAATCACAGTAGTTGGTACTTAGCAGGTACTTCAAATTTTTTTGTGGAATAAAAATATGATTTTCAAAGCAAGACCATGAATTTCCAGATTATCAATGCACAATCCGATCTGACATAAAGTGGAGAATATTGTAAAATACTGACCGTACTACATAGGTATAATGTCTTCTGTATTCTTTGAGTCACCTCTCAGAGTTGCCCGGATGGTATGAAAGAAAAAGGGGGATTCAGAAAACTATCCTTTAGCATATGAGATTTTATGAGTCAAACTTCGGGGAAAATCTGACTCCGTGTGGACTTCCATTTTTTATGTCACTTTTCCTCCGTAGGCTCAGCTTGAATGATGTCAGGAGTTCCGGAAGTCAAAATTGTGTGGGGGAATGGATCCAATACTGACTCATACTCTGTGGAAGAAATCTACACCATAGTCTGGATGAGACAATTTGGTTGCGAGAGCTAGGGATATGAGTGCTGATCACAGAGGAAAAAGGGCAACCAACGTGTAAATTTTGTCTTACGACTTCCTACTCACTTAAGGATAGTATGAGATATGATCGAAAATCTTGCTGACGCTTAATGCATAATTGTAGCCAGTTTTCAGAAAAAAAGTCTGGCTGAAAAGAAAAAGGAAAGTTTTCAGCCCCCCTCCCTTTTTTTTTTTACTAATATGGTCACACTTTGGCTCCTGGTGGGTTTGAAAAACTTTGAAAGGATATCTTGGTGGTGAATTATTCTGCAGTCTCAGTCTTGGCTGAACCAACAAAGTGTGAAACCTCTAGTTTGCATGTGCAACCTAAGGTGTTTTACAGGCAGAAAAGAGAGAGAAATGTCTTCTTTGACAAAGCTTGTAAGACAGGAAAAAAGTCATAAGAGAATATACTATTGTAGTGACAGTATTCTGAACCAAAGTAGTCTGTGTTGAAAGATGCAAATCTAATACCACGAGATTCACTAGCCTGGGATGCAGAGCCAGTTACATAATTTGCAGGAACCTGTGCAAAATAAAAATGGGGGCTCTTTGCTAAAAAACTATTAGGAATTTCAGGAAGGTAACAATAGGACATTAAACCAATTATGGCCTGTTCCAAATATATGTGGGGTTCTGACAGGTTTCATGTCCATGAATTTGAGTCTGCTGGGATTTCTCACCAAGAATTGTAAAACTTTTATTTGAAGTCTTATTATTTTTTAAGGATGTAAAGAGTAACTGTTATCTCACAAATTCTACAGAAAAAAATTCCAGAAACCAAATCCTGATAAAACATGATGGCTTGAATTACATATCTAACACAGTTTTAGGCACATACAGAAACCCTAGTGGGCACTGACCGATGCGGGCATAGGTCGATTAGAGAAGGGGTCTTGGTTCTACACTCAGCTCTGCGTTTTCCAGTTGAATGAGTTTCAGCACAACACTTTGTTTTTCTGGGTCTTGATGTACAAATCTAAAAAGTGAGGGAATAGACCATAAATAATCTCTAAAATTTCATAACCCTATGTTGTGCTTGAAGATGCTATCAAGTGTCAGCAGAGCTTGAATGTTGGCCATGTAATTACTGGTCCTAGACATCTTTTGCATATTGCAAATGCTTTTCTAATCCATACCTATAATTTTAAATAGGTATTCTTAAAAATTTACAAATGCCCAGACAATATGCAACTCCTACTTGTATATCTCACTATTCTTTACTCCTCACCCCCCAATACCATATTCCAGTGAATAAATCAAGGGAACAATTATAACTGCTTTCCAGAGAGTTAGGAATACTTTTTCCAGATACTTGGCCAGTGGTTTCCTGGAAGGTATTGAGTTCCTACAGTGTGCCTCGGAGGTTTGATAAGGGTTTCTTGTTGCTGCATGACCTGTAAGCACACTACTTGGTCCATGTTTTTCCTTGAGGACCACCATGCTAGAGCTATGTGGGCAGTGGTGTGCTTTCTGCACTTTTCACTGGCTTAAAATGAAGCTTTGGTCATGCAGACGTTTTGATCTTGTTTATTCTTTGGGGAGATAGCCCTTCAAAGAGTTTTCAGCCCTTTTTCAAATAAAACAATACATGAAATTGTCTCAGAAAGCAGGGTTTGGCTAAAGACATAAGCATCATGTTTCCAACATAATCATAAATTCTGTTTAATTAAAAACTAGTTTCCTATAGGTTAGGTCTGATAACATTGGGATTAGAACTTTAGAGAAAATAACTCAAAGTAGATCCTTAATTAAGCATTCAAATTCACATTTATTAGTGCTGTCTGTGGGCAAATGTCCAGGCTGAAATGCTTTTAGGGAAGAAAATAGTGTTTTACAAACAATGAAACAATTTTTGATTTTAAGGAACTTAGTCTAACATGGGAGACAACACATGAGTAACTAACTCTAACATGAGACTGAGGGGATCAGAACTCTAAGAACTTCAAGCATGAACCAAATGCTAGGCCTGTGAGCTTAATTTTAAGAAGGGTGATTTTAAGAAGGGAGAACTCATAGAAATAATGCCTTTTAGGCTGGGCTTGGATAAGTGGGCACAGATGGATAAGTGTACCCTCAGGGATACAGATGAAGGAAAAGAGAGCTCAAGGCCAAAGGAACAGAATTAGAAAAAGTTCAGTGTGTGTTTATGGGACTGATGATCATCCAATATACCCAATAATAACAGATAACTTTGATTGAGTGCTTAATGTTAGGCAAATTTGTTTTGCCTAACAAATTGAGTGTTAGGCAAAATTCTTAGCACTTTATATTTATTGTGTGATTTAATTTTCAACTGAGGTTTGGAAGGAGACTAATATTAGGCCTATTTTGGAGTCCTAGATGCTCAAAATAACATAGCTAGATAGTAGTGGAGTCAGGATTCAAGTCCACACTTGTAAACATGATACTTCAGCACACACAGTGCAGGTCAAAATGCAAGGTAGGCTGGAACTGAAGAGTGGCTGGCCTTCTGCATCATCCCCATGTGCTTTACTCATAAGTAAATTACTAAGGGAGGAGAAAAAATTCTATGTTTTTTGTATTTGGAAGGAAAAGAAATTAAAGAGTTTAAAAAATTCTCCATTGTTAATGATTATTTAGAAAAATTGGTCATCCAGAACTATCTTGTCCAACACAGTAGCTTCTAGCCACATTGACTTAAGCATTTGAAATATGATTAGTCTAAATTGAAATGTGCTATAGGTACAAAATGTGTACCCAGTTTCTAAGACTTAGTGTGATAAAAAGAATACATATAAAATATTTTAATAATGTTGTATATTGATACATATTGAAATATTTTGAATATATTGGTTTACATACAATATATTTTACAAATCATTTTGCCTGTTTCTTTTCTGTTTTATTAATGAGGCTACTAGAAAATTTTAATGTAGCTATTTGGCTTGCATTAGATTTTTTTATTGGGCAGTGTTGGTCCAGATCAATTTAAAGTTGTGGTAGATATTTAACCAACTCTGATGAAGGACTTCCTTACCACATTAGTCTTTAACCACATTCTTTCCTTGCTTTTTGGCTATTTGCAAGAAAAAATTGAAAAAGTGCCCCCTTCATAAAGGTTTGAGAACCCCTAGAATTTCCTTTTTACTTGCTCCAGACCACAAACAAATGATCAATGTTCTCCCTCAACACCTTGGAGCGAACATTGCACAAGGGCAAAGGGAGGAGGTGCAAAAAAATTTCCAATTCCTGAATGGTGTGAAGGAAAAGTGCTTTCTGGGGATCTCACAAGTATGGCATGGTGGGCATAATGGGTCTGTCTCATCATCAAAAGACCCAAGGAGTTGAAAGGAAACTCTAACTACAACACCAAAATGCCACAAAACCATAGTTATTAATGCGAACTAGCATCTCAGTCTATCTGTCACCATCTCATTTAAAAAAAAAACTTGTGAAAATACGTAATCCTGATGAGACTCCAATTGGGTATAAATACCAGCAGCAGAAGGAGATGCAGTACATTTTTCTGATTGTCTTCAGATTGGCTACTCACAGAGAAAGATCAGCTGAGTCCTTTGGATCTGATCGACTTAATACAGAAGCTACTGATTTCAACGACTTCGGCCTAACTCTCTCCAAAACAATGAAATATACAAGTTACATCTTAGCTTTTCAGCTTTTCATGATTTTGGGTTTTTCTAGCTACCTCTGCCAGGCGACATTTGTTAAAGAAGCAGAAAACCTTAAGGAATATTTCGTAAGTATGACCTTTTAATAATACCTGTTTGTGTTTGAAATGACTGAATGTGGACTTGGAATTGTATCCATGATAGGCTGTCATCTCTAGTCCACAGTCATTTTGAGAGTTGGTGTTATTTTGACTGTTGACTGGATGAGTTTTTAACTGAATGATCTAGATTTCGCTTTAACCCTCTACTCAATTTGCTATCAAGACTAAGAGGGCATTTGTGAATCTTTCAAAAGATAGGCATAATATGGTATAAAACAGGATGATGTTGATGATTTTGCGGTAGGAATCCATTCAACTGTGATCTCAAGTAGCATATGTATTGAAAAGAATGACTGGTTATCAGTTTATGGTTTCTCAGACTACCATGATGGTGACAGTAAAGTGTCAAGATTATTATTAAAAATGAACATCTGAAATAATTAATCAATTAAAGAAAGTAAGGTTCTTAAAACTGACTTTTAAAAAAATCACATAGGTGTTTTTCTCTAAAAAGCAATTTTAAAATTCGACTCCCCCATCTATGATATCTATGAGTTACCATTGAACTCAGTCACTTGATGAGATTATCTAGGAGTTATAATCTCACTTGTATTTAATTTTTTTGTTTTGTTATATGGCTTTCTTTTAAATTTTTATTTATTATTAATTAAAGTAGTTCTTGTATTTTAAATATTTTATTTGTCCAAAATTTAGCTATTATAATAACTGCCATACTTATAGTCAGACTTGCATAAACTATTTTATTCTCACAACATCAAATCAAATCTCTCTCATACACTTACCTATCTTCTAAAGCTGACATAATACCAAGTAGGAGGAACACAGGTAGATATTATAAATATCTGTACCATAGGGGGGCAGTATCTTATAGTGGGATAGTTGTTGATTTTTTTTACTAGGCTTGAAGACACTTAAAAAGACTGTAATTATTTGAGATGATTAAAGTATCAGCCTTGTTGAGTTCATTTTCGACAATTCAATTTAAGGGTTATACTAGAAAATAAGAAAGTTAAAAGAACACAATAGTCATTGGCAATATCTAATATAATACTTGTGGGAATACTTGCTAGAAGAAAACGGGGTTGAAAAGAAAATCAGTGAATATTGTCAGCATCTGAGTGCAATAAAACTTATATTTTTAGGTGATTTATGACCTAATTATAAACCAATTTCCCCCCTTTCTTTTCAGAATGCAACTAAGTCGGATGTAGCAGATGATGAGGCTCTCTTCTCAGATGTTTTGAAGAAGTGGAAAGATGTAAGCTGAATATTTCTATTTGGTTGATTTTCCTGTTGCTTATTTCCTGATGGATAAATTTATATCAACCTCTCTTTGTGCTCTTTCTTCCTAAGGAGAGCGACAGAAAAATATTTCAGAGCCAGATTGTCTCCTTCTACTTCAAACTCTTTGACTCCTTGAAAGACAACCAGAACATTCAGAGCAGTGTGGAAGTGATCAAGGAAGACCTGCGTGTTAAATTCTTCAACAGCAGCAGCAGCAAAATGGAGGACTTCCAGAAGCTGATTCAAATTCCAGTGAGTGTATCTTAGTTCTTTCTTTGGTTTCATTGCAGAGGTTCTTGCAAAAGCACTTAATGCCCAAAACTGAGAAATTAGCTACTGGGTACAGTTGTTAAAACTATGAAATAAACCAAAGGCCCAATCTTCTCCGTACTCATTCCATTTGTGCTTTTGGGTGATTTTGTCAAGTCAGTATGGGGATTATTTAGTTTTGTGGTTTGGGAAAAAGCTGGCATTATGACTATTGCACAAAGGTGAATGGACAAATCCAGTGAGGAAGAAGTGGTGAAAAAGTCGATGGAGGTGTTGAGGAGCAGTTCTCTCATTGCCCCTTGCTTGTGTGATGGAAATTCTCTTGTTTTGGATGGGAGGCTGCATGTCTTAATGGAAAGAACAGTGGGAGGGGAGAGATTTGTGCTCTTCTCCCAGCTTGACCACCAAGGAACTGGGTGAATTCAGATGAATCATAGGCCTGGCTTAGTTTCCCATCATAAAGGGAACCTGTTGTGTTCACTGTAATTTCCACAGCCTCTTTGGCTCTAAATCTCTACAATGCCATGGATAGAAAATGAGAATGAAGTAGGAGAAAGCTATGGTCTTTGAAAAGGCACCAGGGGCATGCCACCGCCAGGTGCTGGCAACCTCTCGTATTGTACAGTCCAAGAAGAGGCGAGATTACTTATTTGCTTTCAGAAAAGAAAATAGATAGAACTTACACCTTCTGAAATAATTGCTTATCAACTTTTGGATATTAGAATATGTATCTCAGCTGGAGAAATCCTTAGACTCTCAAACTTTGTCTTGAGTCTTTAAAGCTTGAGTCTAGAAGATGCAAAACAACTTTGAAGCATAAAGGCGAGTCGCCTTTACCACAATTATATCTAAGAGACAAAGGCCTCCAGATTCCTTCAGATTAAGAAATATGGGAAAGGGAGGGGCCATGGTATAACTTGTACTATCAGGCTTTGTTGCCCAACTCTCACTACACCTGGAATTAAAATAAGTACTCGCTCTTCAGGATTTTTCTAGTCCTGAAAATGGTACAAAAGTGGCTTGGAAAATTTTTTTAAGACAATTACTACTTTTCACTTGCAGTGTTTTCCAATATTCAGCAGTTCTCCTTTGGTCTCAGGCTAGACCTAAAAAGCACTTGTCCTTAACCCAGTGCTGCCCTTGGCTTGCCGCTAGACTGGATAAGTCTCTTAGTTTCTTGGTGATACTTAGAATACTGGAAAATAAAATCTATCACTTGCAAACACACAGCTGATAGGAAATTTTTCTACTTTGCTGTAAGTAGGCCTTGAAAAATATCTGTTGATCCCATCCTTCCGGAAGCTCAAAGCCTCCTGCTTTATGATGGGCAATCTTGAGTGAGCTCTCAAACATTTTCCTCTTTTACTCAATTGTTAATATAGTTAAGGCATGTTGTGTCTTTATATGTAGTCTTGCAGCCTTGAATCCTCCTTATCATCCTCAGGAATGCGGCAGGGTGGCCGCACTGTTTCTAGCATTAGAGAGAAACATAGTGGCAGAGCCCAGGTGAAAGTAAATGGTCCTCATATTATTAATCATGAATTCATCTAAATGTTCCTATTGCGTAGAGTGAGGAAATAGTTCAACATTCTGGAATAGAAGGCAGGGTACAGGAAAATTGCTACAATTCTCGATTTTAAATGTTTATAGCAGTAATTATTTATTGCCCTATAAAAATGATTTGTTTTATTTTTAATCCCATTATGGAAATGATGAGACTGACATAATTAGGAGAAATTAAAAATTATACTATTCATTTGCCTTGGACTTGGTATTTACAAGGTACTAGACTTATCTCAGTGGTTCTCAAACTTTGGTGGGTATCAGTGTCACCTGTGGAGCTTAGTGGACCACACAATGGCCTAGGCCTGCCCTGATTTCATGAACCTTGGCCTCTGAGTTCTTCATGAGGTCTCCAGGTTATTCTGCTAGACACCAAAGGTGAGAACCATTAACCTGTATTTACTCAGTAGATATAGCCGAGACTAAAGTACAAGGTGATAGAATTGGTAGAGTGCCTAGAAGTCACCTAAAACAGACATGCAGGGAGGTTAAGTGACTGGTTCAAAGTCAGAGTTATTGCTCATACAAAATTCAAACCCACATTTTTGTCATTCCACCTTAGGGTCTTTTTACTATACAATTTTGAGAATTCTGGAGCAGTGAACTTAAGGATGCATCACGTGCCCTACCATATTCCAGCATAACTAGCAATTTAATTTTAATTTAAGTCTTAACTACTGAAGAAAGCACTGCTGTATGCTAAAGCAATATATTGTCAGTAAAACCCATCTTTTTAAAGGAATACATCCAGTTTTCGGGACTATAACATTAACAGCAGAATATCCTGATTGCTTATATGCCTGAAATTAATTGTTCTGTGTCCTTTCCCAATAGGTAAATGATCGGAATGTCCAGCGCAAAGCAATAAATGAACTCATCAAAGTGATAAATCAGCTGACACCAGGATCTACCCTGAGGAAGCGGAGAAGGAGTCCAAAGCTGTTTCATGCCCGGAGTGCCTCAAAATAATCATCTTCCAGCCTGCAATGTTTGAATTTCTAAATCTAAATCTATTTATTATTTAATATTTTACATTATTTATATGGGGAATATATTTTAAACTCATGGTCAAAGTATTTATAATAGCAACATTTATGTAATGAAAATGAGTATCTATTAATATATGTGTTATTTATAATTTCTGTATCCTATGACTATTTTACTTGACCCTTTTTATTTCTGACTGACTAGGCAAAGTTACATGATTACAGGGCTTTACCTCAGGGGCCACTCGGCAGGCGACCTAAGCAAGACCCTGTGGGTTGTGCATTTATTTCACTTGATGATATCATAAACACTTACAAATAAAATGATGCCATCCAGTCGCTGCCTATTCGGGATCATGTCTGCATTCTGAGCCACTGCTTTATTGGCATGTCCCACAGCACTTGAAGGTGTAGGTCCTATGACTTGTCCCCTGATAAAACCATCGCATCTTATCTCATGCCTGGGGCTTCAGAGGATTGCTGGCAATTGTGACTGCATCCAAATGCAAAGTACTTTATTTGTTTTGTTTATCAATATTTTATATATATGAATAAAGCATGATTTCTTAACTATTTATGTTGTGTCAGACATTTTCTAAGTAAGGACTATGGTAAATGTACTACATGCTAATGAATTATCTCAGGGAAAGTCAATTTCAGCTGTGGAAATCTTAGAATTGGATCAAGTCCCATTAAATGTGGTGTTTCTCTCCACTGGCAATTTGTTGGCTTCCACTCTCCATTGGGCAGCTCTTTAAGTTATCTTTCCAAAATGTAGATTTAACCATATTACCATTGACCTCAGAGCTTCTACTCTGGAAAGTAGTCCAATTTGTTTAGCTTAGCACACAGAGATTTATTTATACCCTCTGCCTTAACTTCCCACTGCATCCTTCACCTTGGTATTCCTCATCTCCTCTGTCCACCTTGGCAAACATCACTGGGTATCAATAGTGAGAGTGTGCTTTAGAGAAAGAGGCTGGATTAGAATCTTGGTTTGACCATTACAAGTACTGTGAATTTTAATGAATTACTTATATTCTCTAAGCTCCAGTTTTCACATCTGAAAAAAAAAAAGGTATAATTGTGCCTTCCTTATAATATTGTGGTAAGAGTTCATTCTTTCATTAAAAAATACTTTTTGAAGCACCTACTATGTGCCTCATGTTTCTAGGCACCTGAGATAACTTTGTGAACAAAATGGACAAAGATCCCTACCCTTGGGGAATTTAAAGTTTAAGGTGGGACAGATAATCAACAAAATATATAATATGTTAGTAAATGACATGGTGTGTTAGAAGGTGATAGGTACTATGGAGAAGAATCAAGATGGGGGAATTGGGAAAAGTCTAAGTAGGGTAAAGTGGATGGGCTATGGGTTCAAATGGAATGACTGTAGTTGGCTTTATTGAAGAGATGATGTTTGAGGGAGCTCTTGTAAGAAGTAAGAGAGGTAGCTACCTGGATTCCAAGCAAGGAAACACCCTTGTAAAGGCTGTCAAATGGAGACTGGCTTTGCATGGCTTAAAGAAGTGTCAGTAGACCAGTGTAGCTGGAACAGGTGAATAGAGTCAAGAAAAGCTCTAATTTTTTAGCTGAGCAGCTACAAAGATGAAATTATCATTAACAGAGATAAGGAACTAGAGTGAGCAGTTTAGGGGAGGATAATCAGAAGTTCAATTTTGAACATTAAGTCCGTTAGACTTCAAAGTGGAGGTGCTGAGTAGGCAATTGGCTGGATCACTCTGGAGTTGAGAGAGGAGGCTGGGCTGTTGACATAAATTTGAGAGTTAAGGCATATGAAGAAGGTATTTAAAGACCTAATACCAGTGGGACTCATGAAGGTCATGAAGTGACATAGTGAAAAGGAGAGCAAAGGATCGAGTCTTCAGGCAAGCAATCATTAAGAGGCTAGGTGGGTACCAGCAAAGGAGACTGAAAAGATATAGCTGGTGAGATAAGAGGACAGCCTAAAAAAATGGGATAGCCTGAAAGCCACATGAAGAAATTGTTTTAGGAATAAACTGTTCGGTGCAGATACGTCTTATCAGATGAGGACTGCGAACTGACCACTATGTTTAGCGACATGGAGGGCACTGGCTGTCTGGGAGGAGAGAAGTTCTGGTGCAGACTGAGGAGGAAAGCCTGAGTGAAATGGGACAAGAGAGACCTTAGAGATAACAGACACAGACAACTCTCTTTAGACATTTATTGTTAAAGAGCAAGGGAAATGGTATCTACCAGGATAAGAATGATTAAAAGAAGTTTTAAGTTTTTTTTTTTTGTTGTTGTTGTTGCTTTTAAGATGGGAGAAGAAAACAACATGTTATGTATTGATGGAAATGAGCTAACTAAAAATAGTAAATAATATAGGTGAGAGAGCAGGGAGAACTGCACAGTGAGTAAGTAGAAGAGGTTACCTGAGGACACAGGAGGAATTGGCTTTAGGCAAGTGCACAGAAAGTTCATCTTTGTTGATAGGTTGGAGGGTGGATTATGTAAATTCTGATGTTGGTAAGTGGATAAATGTGGTGGTGAGAATTTTTTACTGGTTGTTTTAAGTTTTCTCAGTGAGATAGGAAGCTAAGAATGAGTTTCAAGGAAGAAGTGTTGGAGGCTTGGAAAAAGCAGAAGAACAAAAGGATCAGGGGAGTATGATGTGGATTCCCAGGCAGCCTCTTAATAGCCCCTTGGATCCAGCAGTCTTGAAGTTAAGAGACACCAGTTGGTGTAGTTGAGTGTCTCTATCCATACAGGGCTATACATGAAGATACAGACTAGGGAGAGAGAGTCATTTAGCAGACTTTAATTTGGTAAAGCAAGTTGGACAGAGGGAGAGAGGACAAGGACTCACAAGGAGATACAAGGGTGTACTCATAGCAACTAGTGAATTGGTGGCAAACTCTAAGCTGATGAAGGAGAAGAGAGAGTATGCCAAGGTTGCTAAAAGAGAGTGAAATGTTTGGATG
>PVKM010010717.1:0-25567 GCA_004027735.1 Carollia perspicillata | reverse complement strand
AGAGAGCAAGTACTATCAGATACCATATTTTCGGACCATAAGACACACCTAGTTTTTAGAGGAGGAAAATAGGAAAAAAATTTTTTGAAGCAAAAAATGTGGTAAAATATTTAACATAAATAACATAATATTTCACCAATGTAAATGTAAAGCTACATTTGGACTATAAGATGCATCCCCATTTCCTCCCAAATCTGAGGGGGGAAGTGCGTGCTATAGTCCAAAAAATACGGTAATGTTTTCCAAGAATGACCGAAGGATGATTCCATGGTTAAACTGATTTGAACCTGGTAGCTCTGTCGCTCTTGTCTTCTTTTACATAGCTTCAATGGATGGTTTCCTCTGGAAATCTCATATAGTTTCTTGACATTTTTCTTTCCTTTAGTTTTAAAATGTCTAATAATAATATAAATAACAATTATACTTTATCTTGTTTCCATGATCCTACCAGAAACTATTTGATTTAAGTAAGCACATGTGCTTTTTATTTGTAATTTTAAGTCATATCTTCCTTTTCTTAGTTTTACGAGCAACTGAACTTTTCAAAATATTTGCAGAGCACTTTCCTAACTTCAGGATTAGTTTCATATCTGCCAGACCAACGTTCATCAAACTTTAATGTACACACGAATCACCTAAGGATCTTGTGAGAACTCAGATTCTAATTCAGTAGGTCTAAGGAGGGTCTGAGATTCCGGATTTTTAACAAGCTCCTGAGGATGGCCAGGCTGCTAATGTGCATTGCTGTTTGAATGTCAGAGTGCTAGACAGGAAGAGCTACCAAAGAGCACAGACCTTGACTTCCTTGTTCACCGCCACATCTGTTTTATCTAGTACGGTGCCTATTACATGCTTGGTTTTCAACAAATATTTATTAAGAGAATAATGAACTCCCTGAATCACTCACACAGCGCTGGCATGACACTATTATTCCCGTTTCACCGAAGTTCAAAAAGTAAAGGGATTTGCCTCTGCTTTACGCTGCGGCAAAACCACAGCTTAATCCAACCGTCTAGTTCCCATTAACGAGGGACAGAAACCTCTCCATTCTTCAGGGTCTGCTCTTATTTTTTTCCCTCAATGCTAGGAGTTTCCAGTGATGCTGGTGTATGCAACGCTGCGTTTGATTTTCATGAGTGGCAGATAGAGTTGTCCAGGGGGAAGCAAAATTATCTTTGAAGTGCTTCCATACCCATTCACGTGGGCATGTATGAGCGTCCTTGAGAAATCCTGCTTGCATTTTCCCATAGACCTATCAGGCCTATTGCTGTATGAATAGTAAAATTTGTAAGTATTATTTAGGAGGGAGAAAGAGTTAAGATTATAATTTTTAAAAAGGATTGTTTTAGCATCACCACATCACTCCTCCTAAAACAATTCGCAAAGAACAAAAATTCAGGAGTATAATCACCTCGTTAATTTGGGGAGTGCGTAGCCTATGATCAGGAAGGAACCTGAGGCCAGTCTGTCAAGACTGTGATTTAGAGGCTGCTATTAGTAGCTTCTGAAATAGTGGGAGCTGGAAGCCAATTATCTGTACTGAAATACACTTCAAAAACAATTAGTAATTCTACTTCAAAGTATAGTAACAAATGGAAAATAAACTTTCCCAAACAAGAGGACATTCATTGCACAATTAAAAAAAAACAAAACACTGTAATTGTCAGGTTCCTTTGGAGTCAAAGTGTTCTAAATCCTAATTTAGCAGGAATTCTGACAGCTGGGGAAAACCCTCCTGCTGAGTTACCACCTTTTAATTACCCAGATAAAGAACAAAGGAGAAAATATGACAAACCTGAGTAGAAAAAAAAATAACTTAAACTTAAGAAAGATGTTACTCACGTATTCCAAGATTAACTTAACTCTTGGAAATTAAGAGAAGAACTCTTGAACTTCTCTTAACTCTTAACTCTTGGAATATGTATGAGAGAAGAAAATCCACTTATTTACAATGCTCCTTATTCCTTTACCTTAAATCTCTCTAAGGAGAATAGATCTTAAGGAAACTCATTCGCCCCTTTGAGTAGAGTGGCAAGTAAAGATAATTTTGGAGAATGCACAGGAGCCAGGAGCCAAGCAGAGAAACAAATCATCGCTAAAGTGTTCCAAATAAGAAAAGGAAGTGTGACCTATGAAGGGAAGGGTGGGCCATCCTGAAGACTGGAGCTGTGGGAAAAGACGCGACAGCTGCCAAACACAGAGAGTAGCGGCAACCAAAATGGATTTTAAAGAAGTTTTACAGAGTGGGGGGTCATTTAAGGCCACCCAATCTAGGGTTTCTCAAGCCGAGCATATGGACATTTGGGACCAGATAACTCTTGATTGTGGGACATTCCAGTGCATTCTGTGAAGCTTAGCAGCAGGTGCTAGCCACGAGACACTATAGCATTCTTCCCCTGTCTGTAATGACAACGGTCTCTAAGCATTGCCACATGTCTCCCAGAGGGCAAACACCCTCGCTTGAGAACCACTGACCTAATGTCAAAGCTTTGGGTAAAGGTCTACATGAGTCATCTGTGCTTTCCCAGTTTGTTAGGTATGTGTGTGTAATGTTTTGATTTCCTTTAGCATTCTTGTTTGTTTCCTTGGAAGTGTAGATTGGTCTCAGTGTAACCCAAGACAAGAGTGGAGGTATCCAAGCAGCTCTAACTGCACTCAGTTAAACCCTTAAGGGTTTCTGTCTAGATTCTCTGACCTAAAATGTAGGTCGAGCTGCAAGTCAGTTTGAATTATCAACTTAGAATCATGTCAAAATTGAATTCCTATAATGACTGTGAATGACAACTCAAGGACATTGAAGTAACAAGAAGTGTGAAGGCAGACTATATAAAATTTAGCCTAAGACTGTGGAAACTTCCCCTCAATCATTTTCGGTTGTGGTAGGTGAGAGAGTTAAAATAGTGTGCAGACTAGCAGTTTCTATTGAAAAGGCAGAAGGACACAATACTGTAAAATCTTACTCTGAGGAAATGCAGTCCCATGCTGCTTATGAAGTGGGTGTGTTCTGAGACGCGTGTCCTTAGGAGACTCCATCCTGCCAGCATCATAGAATGTACTTACACAGAGCTACATGGTACAGTCACTGCCATGTGCACGCCACCCTCAGTCATCCAAACGCCGTCATGCAGCTCATAACTGTAAGCCAAGAGAATCCATGTGAAGTTCTAGACTGGAAATTGCAGTCTAACCCAATCTCTCTGGACACTGTGTGTCCTAAATTATGTTACTTCCTGGATAAGAAAGATCAGGGATAAGCAGATGTGTGCTGGCAAATCTTTAACATAGGTTTTAGGGGTGGGGAGCACTGAGTTGCAACATATATTTGTCAGTTTATGTGGTGTGAATACTCCCACCATGCCTGATGTCAGCAATGATGTTATCACTAACACGACTTCTCTAAAGGGAATGGTTGCATACAATTGGCTCTCTTGAGTCAGTGGGTGCAGGCTCCAGTGTACCAGTGGCTAAGAGGGATAAATGTCGGAGCAACATATGAGCCTTGCTATGTTTCATCTGCTTGAAAGTGATCCCTTACCAGGGGTCTCAAACTCATTTTCCCCGGGGTGTACATCAGCCTTGAGGTTGCCTTCAAAGGGTCAAATGTAATTTCAGGACTGGATAAATGTAACTACTCCTTAACAGTTCAGTGAGAGCTCGGCGCTGCCACTGGGTAGAAACAAGGTGCCAGGCCGGATAAAACAATGTGGAGGGCCGGGTTCGGCCTGTGGGCCTTGTGTTTGCACCTGTGCCTTAGACACAGGGGTATCCAACCTTTTGGCATCTCTGGCCAGACTGGAAGAAGAAGCGTCTTCTTGAGACACACATTAAATACACAAACACTAAAGAAAACTGATGAGCAAAAATAAAAAGGTTTTAAGTAAATATTCAACCCACGGTGCTTTTGTGTTGAGCCACACTCATAGCCATCCTGGACCGCATGTGGCCCCAGGGCCATGGGTTGGACATCCCTGCAGAGAAAAGCTGTCTGGAGGCCATGTGGCATGCAATCAAGTAAGTTTTGAAAATACTTATCCACCAGCCTCCTTGCCATTTCAAAAACTTTTACTTTGATGTCTCTTATCATTTAGCTAATAGAATAATTTAGCCATCTTTATCACTGAAATCTCTGACAAAAAGCATTAGAGCTTGTGCAAATATTTATTTCAGGTATGTAACATTCCTATTTAGTATGTTACAAACCTGAAATCTGAAATCACACACACACATGGGATGTTGCCCTCTGAGTCATGATTAGAACACACCTCTGAGTACTATATTGGTTTAATTAAGCCTCACAGGCAGACAAGTAACAGAGGTGATCTAGGAGATTACAGGATTTCAGTACTGAAATTATATGAGAACTCACTGCCCCAAACCTGTGTCTGTAAAAGAACACTGCACTTTATTCAAAAGGGTTTAAGATGAGATGGAGAGTTGCACAGGTTATTATATTTCTAACCGCATGTGAACATTAGAGATTTGCCCCGAACATTTATGCAGAATCAAAAAAAATTTTGTGCCTGGCCAGTGTGACTGAGTCAGTTGGAGCATCCTCCAATAACCAAAACGTTGCAGGTTCAATTCCGGGTCAGGGTGCATACCTAGCTTGCGGGTTAGATCCCCAGACCGGGTGCATGTGGGAGGCAACCAATCAATGCTTCTTTTTCCCTCAGTGTTTCTCTCTCTCCCTTCCTCTCTCCATTCCTTTTCCTCTAAAGTCAATGAAAATATGTCCTTGAGTGAAGATTAAAAAATAAAAATAAAAGATTTTGGTAGCAAGATTTGGAAGGTTATGTGGAGTGTATTTTGAAGAATTAGAAATGACTGGAACAGGTCAGAATGAACAATGTATGGGCACATTGGCATGTGTGACCGAAAAGCTTAGGATTCCCCAGGGCCTATACAGCTCTTCCAGTTTAGGAAAGCCAAATTAGAAAGGACAGGGAGAAAAGTAGAAGGTGTCTACCCTGAAGGAATAAGAAAAGCACATGAAACCGTAGTGCAGCCAGCTGATGGAGGCCTGCTTCAGTGACTTGAGTTGGCTTCTTGACCACTGAGGTTTCCAGAAAGGAGGATGAATTTCCATCCAAGGGCCCCTCTAGACCAACTCAGGACCTCAGCTCTGCATTAAATGTGGTGATGGAGTATGATGCAAGTGAAATCTCTATAATCACCCAGGCCTTCTTTACCTAGAACCAGACCACAAAGCTAACAGGAAAAGTTTAAGAAGTAATATAATATTGCTTGACTTTTGGGAGAGAAACATACTCCATGATTTCCCTGCCAGAAAGTAACCCTGAGAAATACTATCTGATCCCCACTGAAGTCCTAAGTGGAGTTAAGAGCTACAGTAGGCAGTTGTTATACTCAGACCCATTGAAATTCTAATACGAGTTGGACTTGCATGAGCGCCAAGGCAAGTCTGTGCCACGTAACAGTATCCCTGGAGGCTTCAATAATAAAGCGAGGGGAGGCTGAAGCATTTGTGCAAGTAAATAGTGTGACCTGGCGTAAGGACAATGAAGAGGCTTTTTTTCACAAGGGGGAGCATGATGAAAAAAAATATTTGTTACATACATAAAATAAGAAAAATATGTTATTGCAAGCTAGTATATACACACAAACACACACATAATCATAGCCAAGTTTTGCAAAACAAAACTAATTTTCTGATCTACTACTGCATTTCAGTGAAAAACACAGATCTTACTACATTCATTTCAGGGTCCATTAATAGATGAATACCTACATTTTGGAAACTACGTTAATATAAAACACACTGTTTCAAAGTGAACTGATTTGAAGGCTCAGTGTTTCAACATAAAAAAAAATTAGAGACACCGAAACAAAAAGCTTTTGAAAGGGCAAGGGACTGACTGGTAGAACAACACTAGAAATGGGGAAAAAGAGGCGGGAAAACTGATTAGAGAGAGAGCAGAGGGGTAGATGGTCTGACGTCTAGGAGACTGAGGCACTGTGAGGAAAGCACAGACACTATTAAAATAGATTTAAAGAAAGTTTTAGCATATCAGTAGAAATTTAAATCCATCCTTCTTTTGAAGAATAATATGGAGTATTCCATACTGTTAATATGGAGTAAATTTCCATATTATTCTTTACTGCTTTTAAATTAGGTGTTTTGAGACCATAAAATCAATTTATGGGTCTACAACCAGCATTTTTAAAAAGTAGAATAGAAAATATGTGTGCATTGAATGTAACATTATTTTGTAAAAAACATTGTTTTAGCTATTGGTGCATACACATGTTTGAGCATTTGTATGTGTACTGCATTACCGTGTAAAATTAATTCATTTCTGAGAGTGGGAGTCAAAAACACTTTGAAAACCACGGCCCTAAAATACCCTTGAATGTGTATCCCAAGAAAAACAAACATTGATAGATAGCAGGCTTATTTATACAAAAAAATTGGCAATTCTCAACAGTCTTAGACAGGAAAAGGGATAAATAAACTGAGGTATTTTCATATCATAAAATACTAGATTGCAATGGAGATGAATATGTTACAGCTACACAAGACAGCACAGATGAATCCCGAAACACATGACGAGTAAGAAATGCTCACAGGACAGCGTGTACAGATCTATTTCACATACAAGTTTCCAAAACAAAAGGAATATAGGACTTAGAGACACATATGGATAGGAGAAAACTATCTTTACAAAAGCAAGGAGAGATAACTGTCTCATCGACATAATGGTTATATTTTGAAGGAGGGAGAGGACACACAGCATGTTCAGGAAGCAGTGTTTATCCCATTTATTAAGGTGCTATAGACTCTCCATGTGCTTGTTTTTTGTTATCCTTTAATTATTTTTACGAAAAATAAAAAATAAATTATTTGTACAGGTTTATAATGCCTACATATATATATGATATATTTCATAATAAAAATTTTACAGTAAAATTACTGTGGTTTGAACAATTTTAATTAGTAATAGAAAAATTATTTGTTTTGAATAGTTAATACATATCCATGACCTTAAAGAATACCTCTAAATTTTAAGAGATTTTCAGCTAATTCAGCATGAGGTGTAGTCAGCTCTAGTTGTATAGTCATATTATCTACAGATTTTAATAATTTTCTTTTCTCCTTTTTGCTGTACTTTCTGTTGTTTGTTATCAAGTTGTTTTGTCTAGCAGTTCCAGAAAAATTAAAAACAAAATTTTTTTAATTGAAAAAGAGTACTCCCTTTTATTCTGCATTGTAAAAGAAAGGACATTTCACAATTGAGTGCAATGTAGATAATTCCTTTAGGAAAATAATATTACAGGATGGTGTTATGGCTGAAATGTTTTCCTCCAAAGTTCACGTGTTGAAGTCCCAACCCCCAGTGTTTCAAAATGTGACTATATTTGTTTTTTTTTTTTTGTTTTGTTTTTTTTTCAAAATGTGACTATATTTGGAGACAGGCCTTTAAATAGGTAGGTAAAGGAAAATGAGGTCTTATGAGTAGACTCTAATTCAGTGTAATTGTGTTCTTTTTTAAAGATTTTATTTACTTTTAGAGAGAGGGGAAGGGATGGAGAAAGAGAGAAAGAAACATTGATGTGTGAGAGAAACATCAATTGGCTGCCTCTGCATGCTCCCACCTGGGGACCTGGCCCACAACCCAGGCATGTGACCCAACCAGGAGTCAAACCAGTGACCTTTTTGTTTGCAGACCAAGCTCAGTGCACTGAGCCACACCAGCCAAGGTTACAATTGTGTTCTTATAAGAGCAGATTAGAACACAGACATGCATGCACAGAGGAAATAACCTATGTGGACTCAGAGAGAAAGCACCGTCTGTGAGCCAAGGAGGCAAGCCTCAGAAGAAGCCAAACCTTCCAACACCTTGATCTTGGACTTCCAGCCTCCAAAGCTGTGGGAAAATAAATTTGTTCTTCAATCACCCAATCTGTGGTATTTTGTTATGAAAGCCAAGTAAATTGATTCAGATAGCGTGGATTGGCCAAGAAGTCTATGTGGATTTTTCTGTAAAATAAAAGGCATATTTTTTAATTTCACCAACAACTTTATTGACTTGGATATTCTGAATATGCTGGCTATCTCCTGCATGGTATAACATTGATCGTTCTCAGTTAGTGTCTTGATTTGGTTTCTATCAACTTCAACTGGTCTACCTGACTGGAGGACCACCCAGAAAGGCATCTCCAGCATGAAACTTCACAAACAACTTTTGACACATTCCATCCATCACAGCACCCTCTCCAAACACTACACAAATTTTTTTATTTTTTTGCATTTCAGTTGTGTCTTTACCTTTCTTGACATAATAAAGCATAATATGCCAAATACATTGCATATTTTCTTCTATCTTAAATATTAAAATGGCTACACAAAAATTCACCAATTTTTCTAAGTATTTTTAACGCACCTTGATATGACAGCTGTCACAATACAATGTAACAAAATTGTTTTGAATGAAGTTAAAGACAACTAAGTGCTACTATAGCCATCTTATGGAAAAAAACAAAAGAACTTTTTGGCCAACTCAATATATCCTTATAGTCAGAAAAATCTATGCTTGAAAACTGGTTCTAGAAAAAACTAGCTATGTGACCTTGGCCACATTATTCAAGCTCTGCAGTACATGGGTTTTTAAAGGATGAATAATAATAATACCTATCAAAAATAGTAGTAAGGAAATATGCCTAAAGTACTCATAGTAAATTTAGCTATTATTAAAAGTTGTTGAATTTTTAAATGCTATGTCAACATACCTCAAAATGCATAAAATTATCTCTATCATGAAGTCCAGTAATTTTAACCAATGGAAAAAACCTTCAGACAAGGATACACACCACAAGATATTGATCACAGTGTGGCTTATATTAACATAGAGTAGAAATAATTCAGGTATTTAAAAACAAGAGGACGGTAAGTAAATTATGATACAACTGTGACAGAACAGCTTGGGGTTATTAAAAAGCACTGTGACAATATTTTACATTATGTAAAAAACAATAAAATTTCGTATTATTGTATGGCTTGAACAAACTAAAATATACTTAGAGAAAAGGCTAAAAGGAAATAGAATTTGCCAAGATTTTAATTGTGGTTGTATTTCCCTAAAAGTAAGATTTAAAGAAAAATGTATTTCTTTTCTACTCGCCAATATCTATTCAATGAATATAAAATACTGTAATGTTGAAACAATAAAAAAAAAATTAGATCTCAGATTTCTAGCTTCCAAAATTTTGAGAAGTAAATTTCTTTGGTTTCTAAGCTACCCAGTCTGAAGTATTTTTTTACAGAAAGCGAAAGGGGCTAAGATAAGCAATTTTATAATAAAATATTGAAAACCGCTAAAATGACTATGAATATAGGATTTGTTAATACAATATGGTATCTCATTCAGTGGGACACTATGCAATCTTAGAAAGAATTAGGAAACTCTATGGAGAATTATAGCTATAAGAAATACTGAAATATGATAAAAGCAAAATCTCCTATTTGTATAAACAAAAAGAATATGAATGCTCACCCGAATTCTGTAGAATAGCTCTAAAGATATGCAAAAAAAAAAAAAAAAACTTGTGATAACAGAAATCCCTGGAGAGAGGACCAGAGTAGCCGGGGAAAAATGTGAGACAGAAACTTGTTTTCCACTGTTTCTTCTGTACTTTTGACTTTATATCATTCTCATGTATTTACGTATCCAAAACCTAAAGAAAATTTAACTACAAATAACTAAAGATGTTAGTGATTATCTTAGTTTTATAATTACAAAACAGGATTCAGATCTGTTTTGATATTTCATATGGCATAGATTATAAGCACTATAGGACTTAACAATAACTTGGCAAACTATCTCATTTCGGGTCAACAAAATTTAATCCGGACCTATGATGTGATGGACTGTGTCATGTATTAAGAATGCTAGAGATGCAGGGGTTCTACACAGGAGAACCATAAATATTCTGGCAACTGAGAATGACACACAGAGAGGCACCTCCGTATTACTAGAGTCTGACTAGCTTACTATATATTCACTATGGAGAACATACCATACTTTATTATTACAGTATTTAAACTGTCCATAGCCATGGTTCTTAAGTAATTTCTCCTGTTCACTGACAAGTTTTTATTAATTGCAAATGGCTACATTGTGAAAAACATTTTAATTATTTTTATACCACCTCTCTTCTCTTTACCAATTATTTATAAATATAAGATTTATTATTATGATGTGATGTTAGATCTCATGTAAAATAAATAACACTGTAGTTGAAAAGATGAAAAGTAAATTATTTCACACCAGAACTGATGGTGATTTACCAGGATATCAGCACTTAGTCTTTTAAGAGTGAGGAGTTAATCAGCAGGAGTAACTTCTTATTGTTGTTTACCTTTTCAAGATTGCAAGAGTAAAAGTTGAACAGTGTGAAAAACTGTTACGTAATCATTAAGTGGATTGCTAATTAAACTCTTCCACAACTTCTGTATTAGTAAGTACGGCAATAGAATTAAACTTAGCCCAATTAAAACTGTTTCTTTTTGTGGTTCTTCATAGATTTAGTTTTAAGAAGAGTGAATGTGATGATACTACAAATTTTAAATTATTATTTTAATCATACCAATCTTTGCATAATTGGTAACTGTCTCTGGTATATCATTGATAAGTATCGAGGAATGCCTTTTATTTCCATTTCCTCAATATGTTCAAGTTGCAAATTAGAGAAAGTCATAATAATTAGGCTGTTTTTTTTCAAGTAATAGTTAATAAACTAAGCAATAAGGAAAATGCTAGATGCCAAGTGAATAAAAGTGGCAAATTTCTTGCCCTAATGAAGATGTTATTCTAGTGACGAAGTCAAACGATACATGAAGGAATAAAAACAATCAAATTGAAAGCTATGGTAAATGTGGTGATGAAAAAAGGAGCAGAGTAGTGAATAGAAAAAAAGTTCAGGATATGAATCTGTTTAGATGGTAAGAGAAGTCATCTCTGAGAAACGGATCTGAATTGAACCCTAAGAACGAGAACTAGATCCAGCATGGCGGACGCTTTACGGTGAAAAGGTCAAGTGCCACAAGGAGACTAGAGATACAGGGAGGGACCGAACATGCCAGTGTTTGGATTTCCTATGAGCTACAACAGAAGTCGGTGGAGGCTCCATGAATAAAGGTGCCATGACTGAAGGTATCCATTGCCCTTGGGACTATGTTGGCATGGGATAAGAAAGACAGTGGAGAGAGCAGTGAAGAGGTTCTTACACAAGTCCCGGTGGGGTATGATGGTGGCTGGACTAGAGTGGTAGCCACAGGAATTGAAAGTTCTGAATGTAATTTGATTAGGATTTGCTGATGAATTAGATGTTGATATAACGGAGAAGAAGCAGAAATCAGGCAAAACTCTAGATTTCTACTCGAGCAAATAAATTAATGTGGTATAATTTATAAAAATTAGGAGAAATAGGTTTTGAAAGAAGTGTGTAGCAGGGGTGTCCAAGCCTTGGTGTCTCTGGGTCGTACTGGAAGAATTGTCTTGGGCCACACACTGAATACATTGCGACATGCAATCACAAAACAATCTTATAATGGTTTAAGTAAATTTATGATTTTTGTGTTGGGCTGCATTCTTAGCCACCCTGGGCTACAGGCTGGACACCCCTGGAAAGTCGACTATTGAATCTGAGATGTGTGAAGCCTGAAATGCTGGACATACTAAGAAAAGTTTGGGATGTAGGTGTTATTGCAGAATCACTTGTCATATTTATTCCCATAATCACCTGACGTGTCTGTCTTCCTTGCTTCAGTGTGAGGACTGGTACAATTCTTGTTCATCACTGTTCCTCAAATTTCTGATACCCATTATTATATAAAAGTATACATAAATGAACGAATACTGTAACCTTAAACCCAGACTTCAGTGTATACACTTTAAGTGGTACCATGTAATAATTAATGTCCTTAACAATATTCAGTCTTTTCTCATGCTGCCAAACAACTATATCAATTCCTAAAATTGAGATTAAGATCTGAAAAATATTTTAAGATCACCTAACAAAACTCCTCGTTTTGTAAATCAGGAAACTTCAGTCCAGGCAAAGAGTTACTCGAGGTAATAGTTGTTAGAATTGGAGTTAGAACCAGCACCCAAGGTTCCTTACCCCACAACTGGTGATCATTCTACTACTCCATATCATTCTGATTGAAATGCACGAAAAATGGTTCGACTGCTTCGCATGGCATAAATATAACTAAAAGCTTCACAGAAGATCGCAAATACTGTTTCAATTATAAACTTGCTTATAAGATAAATTCTCAAAAATGACAAAATGTGGAATACTAACACACCACTTTTTAATTTACTCACTCAAAAGACTTTATAACTTAAAGAAGAAAACACCCACATACACATTGAATGACTAAATGTTCTTTGGTTTACAAGGAATTCTCCCACCAGGCCTTAGAGTGCAGACATTAATAATGGAAGATGAAGTCATTTTTAAAAAGAAAACAGTGGTGCTGTTGAGTGTATGGGAAGGCAGATGTATGTCAATATGCCCGTGAGTCAATCGGACCATGGTAACCAGACGAGAATACTCACCCCTCAGTGTTCTCAGACTTCTAAATACCTTTTACACTGTCCGTATTAAGCCTATGCCTAAATAGCAACAACAATAAAAGTGTGCACAATATAAACATTGCCACACTCAAGAAGCACACAACTGGACTCTCATTTCCAGCACAAGTGTGATGAAATTTGTGTAACAGACTATCAGATTGGTTCATGATAAGTGGGACTTTTTAGTCTCACATCTTTAAAATTCTTCCTTCAGGGCTTAACAACATAACAAGACCGGAAGTCCATGGATGCTTCTGACACACCTAGAGATAGCTAAGCCTTAGAATATTGCCATTGTATTGGATTTTTTCAACGATGCCAGACATCACTCAAGAAAACAGCATAGGCTCCCTGAAGCTGGTCTATATTTTATATTGACTGTAAAGTCAGACATCTCTGGATATCTGGAAGGGTAATCTGTAGCAAAAAATTGGGAGACTGTTGTGAAAAAAAAATTAACCTAAAGAGAACAGAATGTAGATACACAAGGGTGGACCAAGGAGATTAGCACAACCATAAATTCAAAATCTCCAACCTGAATTTGGAACTAAACAGTAACAGAAATCTTATGCTGTTCCTTATGCGGAATTCTTCCCAATCCTCCATAACTGATATTGTAAACTCTGCCCTCCTAAAGCCTCTAAATCCTGCCCCTTCCGTCCTCTCCACAGATGGTTTCACCTCCCACCTCAGAGAGACAGCAGAAGCGATCGCATATGAAAACCCTCAACTTCCCACGACGAAAAGCAGGAAACCTCCTGACATCCACAGCCATCCTTTTACCCCGAAGTGTTGTGTCAGAACAAATTACATCCTTCTTCCTATTATTCATTTACCAGTTAATTCAACGGTAAATCACCGTTGACTGCTTTGGATTTTACCTTCTTTTGGGAAACTCACTGATCTTTTTCCTCTAGCTTCAGCCTCTTCCTCATTACTGAATTCTTCCCAGCAGCACTTAAACATGTTTGAGTTGTCTCATCTCAAAGAAACAAATACACCGAAAACAATACAATTATTTATTTCACCTTAGCTCCCTAGTCTTCTGGCTCCTACCTATTTTTTTTTTTTGCCCTTTACTGCCCAGACAAAAAACTCAAACAAGATAACTGTGCATCTCTTCTCCATTTCTACTCCTTCGTTTACTTCTCAACCCACCCCAAGCAGATTTCAGCCTAGCTATTCTTCTGAAAAATGCTCACTTTTATATTATTAGTGACTTCTATACCCAGCAAAACCTAACAGATACTTTTCATTCCTTCTCTTGCTTGAAGTATCATCAGTGTTCAAAACTGACAGCCACCCCCTTTCTTGAAGATAATTTGCTTTCTTGGCTTCTGCTACTTCCTATACTCCCCCTACCTACTTTTTCCATGGAGTCTCTTGCTCAGCCTACACCGACAGCACTGTGTGTTAGTGCCCATTAGGGCTTTGTCCTAGGCCTTGTCTTCTTTGCCTGTGTGCTCTGTCTAATCAAGTTCACCTACTCTTTCAAATTTAGTTATCTCCTACAGTATATGATGATGACTCTCAAACTAACTCAATTTTATTTTTTTAATTTGGAAAATATTCTAACATTGATTGTAATTGTGTACATTACTGTGGGTTAAGTATGATTAAAAACATTAGACATTTAGAAGTAAGCAAAATGGTAATACAACCACCCCTCTTCCTTGAGTCTATAGAAATTCATACCTTTTTAGAATTGAAAGAGGTTGTTCTGGATTGAAATCCATACTGATCTTGCAAGCTTTCTGTAATTCCTGTGCATGTTGGTTCTAATTATCTAAATTTTAAATTGTCTATTGACCATTAGACCCATTTCTCATATAACCCTGACTTCTGTAGTTGGAGAAAGCAACCCAAATTAATTTTTCAAAAATCGGGTTTATTGTCTCCACCTATTACCAAAGTTGTCACACAATCCTCACCCCTCACATCAGTAAAGCACAATAAAGAACACAGTATGCACCCTGGCTGGTGTGGCTCAGTGGACTCAGTGCCAGCCTGTGAACCAAAGTGTCACCAGTTCAATTCCCCGTCAGAGCACATGTCTGGGTTGCAGGCCAGGTCCACAGAACGGGGCATGCAAGAAGCAACCACACAGTGATGTTTCTCTTCCTCTCTTTCTCCCTCCCTTCCCCTCTCTAAAAATAGATAAATAAAACCTTAAAAAAAAAAAAGAACACAGTATAAAGCACAAGGGACCAAGTTACTCAAGCCAGAAACTTGAAAGTCACTTGACATTTTTCTACCCCTCACACCCTCATAGCCAAGCTCCCTATCCTAAACATTCTTCTTTCTAAATAGCTCTAAACTCTGCCTACTTTTCTAATTGAAGTTCCAATCATTGTTCAACCTACTCTACTGTGATAGCTTCATAGCTGGTCTACCCTTGTGACTGTATTCTCAAAACTGCATCCAGACCGAGTTTTTAACACACAATTTCTACTGTATATCTCCATGTTTAGAAGTCTTTGATATTTTTATATTTTATTACATATATTAGCCTCCATAAATAAGAGATACTATTTAATATATTTTTAATTTTTATACATGAAATATAATATGAAATATAGTATGAAATATATACTATATATTCCTTTGGAAGTAGCCTTTTCAACCAAACATCTAATTTTTTAATGTTATCCTCATCAATTCATAAACTCCAAGGTATTATTTTCAACTGATAAATGGGGTTCCATTTTATGACAAAAACAGGGTTTCTTTATTCATCCCTATACTGAGGACTATTTTATTAGTACGACTTTTTCATTGCAATAAACAATGTTATGATTAAGTTTCTTGAAAATGTCTCTTGTGCATATGTATGAGAGTTTCTTTATAATAGATACCTAGAAAATAAATCACAAGGGCATGGGAATTGCATGTTTTGAGCTTCACTAGATACTTCATCATTGCATAGGAATGATATATTCCAACTTTCGGACAGTGGTTATCTGGGGAGGGAGGGATGGAGGGAGGGAGGGACGAGGCAGAGAGGAAGAAGGATATGGGTCTGGGATTTTAGCTGAAATGAAACATTGTATTTCTTCAAAATTTGTGAAGCAAGTTAGGCTTAATGGTGACCACAGAGGTCTAATGCATTATTTTTATGTTATTTTGTACTTTAAGAATATTTAGTCATTTAAAATATTTTAATAAAGCTTTCAATGGTTTCCCATTTTTTAGAATCAAATATGAGAAGCTTACTGTGACTTACAAGGCCCCCATTGACCTGGTTTTCATCAGTGTGTCCAGCTCACCGAAGGAAGCACACTACTCTTGTCTGACCTCCTCAGGTGGGGTTTGCTCTCCGGGATGTGGGATCTTCACACACTTTTCCTCTGCTGGGGCACCATTACTCCCCCCCCCCAGTTTCTCTCAGAAACATTTACTTATTTAATTCTGTCTCATCTCTCAGATCTTAGTTTAGATGTTACTGTCTCAGGAATCTTTCCCTGACCCTCTGAGGTTGTTAAATTTTCCCTCACTATACCTTCCCATAGCATTCTTTACTTCCCATTTTGCAACAAGCTTTACACTTGTAATGATTTCTTTAACATCTATTTTTAAAAATAATTGACTGATTGGTTGGTTGGTTGGTTGATTTGTATCTGTCGCCCTCAGTAGACCCCTTGGAGAAGAAGCTCTCTCTGGGCTGTCCAAACTCTTCTTCCAGCACCCAGCACAATGCCTAGCAGTTACGTGTTCAAGGCATAGTCACTGAAGTTTGAAAGTGTCAAAGAAATATTTGTGAGTAGTGCTAGGTAGGGCATGCTGGATCCTCCAGACCTGCTCCTACCCCCAAGAGACCTCTGGAGATCTAGCACAAGAGGCATGAAACCTAAAAAAAATAATACACCGAGAGTCACATTTCCACAGATGTCGGATGCTGAGAACACACAGCCTAGAGGCCCTCTGGCCTGTGTTCAGTACCTGTGGTCTGTGCTGACGTTCAGCCCATCGCCCATATCTGGCATCACAGTTGGGGCAGGGCCGAACAAGAAAAGGACACAAACTGCTGTGAGCCACGAGCAGGACCAACCAGACCTGGAAACAAATGGTAGACATTTGACGAGCGGGAGACATCACTGGGACAATCAGAGAAGAGATGGTAGGAGGTGATGTGTTAGCCGCGAGTTCTACATTTACAAGCCCTTGTGAGAAGATAGCAGTTTATCGCAGAGTGGGGCGAGGCAAAGTCGGAGGCGTTAACATTATCACTGACCTGTCTGGCAAACACTTGAGTACTTTGTCACTGGGTCACAAAATGAAGATGAGCCAAGTAAAATATTTTCACAGTTCCATGTGAGGTAGCAGAGCTGGAGATTGGAGGTATGTGATATTTGTTTCATCTACAATGTAGAAATGGAAGTCATGTTAGATGTTTATATTAGGGCAGATCTAAGGAAAAGAGAGGTCAAGCATTGTAAATAATCTATGCCATTTGATAAAAATAACCTGTTTTCAATGTTTTCTGTACCTTAGCAGTTGTTGCAAATTATTTACATCTAAGAAAATACTTATTTACATTTTAATACATGCAAAACTGAATAAAGACATCTAGAAATATCTCTACTCTTCCAAATTGATTTTAGTAAAATGGGTTATTTTGCCTACCTGATTCTAAGTCACTGAATTGACTGAATTCTCAGAGTTAACTAGTTTTTTTTTTTCAGTTATTCTCTGTATTATTTGACTGCCAGGATATCACTTTTGAATATGATCCTTTCACAGATGATGAAAACATGCACAGTCTAAACAGGCAGCTCTTTAAACCGACCGCCTCTCCCACTTCCCTTGCTCTTACCCCAGTGCTGTTATAAAATATGTCACTTTCCTTTCCTCCTAAGATACTCCTCGGGGCCAATATCCTGGACCCCATAATCCACTCAAAACTAAAGTTATTGTCAATGCTGCAGTTATATCCCCAAGAGTTTCAATAAATAATTCATCAAATGCATTTTATTTCCAGAAGATCTGCTCAGCAGTGAACCTGGTTCTTTTTTAAGGTAGTTCAAATATTACCTCGACATCGAAGAGCTAGTTCAGCATGGACCAACTATTGGGAAAGGTGAGACAGAAAGACAAATTTTAGTCTGTAAACACTGAAGTAGATTGTAAGTGCTTGTTTACTTGCAGATTTATTGCTGTCTTCCAGAGCAGCATTTGTAGCCACAGGGCAGGAGAGGGAGGGAGAGAGCCCCCACACTGAGGAGGAAATGGTCTTCTGTGGGCCCTGCAGCAAGTCCCGGCAATGCCCCAGGGAAGAAGCAAAACGCCCAGACTGGCTGCTGCTGCTAAGGGTACAAGGGAGGTCCAGGATCAGTGGTCCAGGATCACTTCACTGATATCCTCTTTTCTCCAGCTGGTGTGCATTCATTTTGTCTGTATAGAGCCTCACAGAAAGCAAAAGTAACAATCCCTAATGTGCCATTTAAACAAGCAGAACTGTATTCAGTTTAACATGTGTCATGTGAGGAACAGTATACCTTTCAGCAAAAATAATGGTCATTTGTGCAGCTTTGGCGCACTGAAAGCATTTTCACCGAGCACTTCCTCTTCCTGCCTCTCCTTCCCATTCTCTCAGCTTTGGCATCTGTCCCCCCTGCTTAGCACAGAGACACACCCTGGACCAGCCCGTGGAGTCTCACAGGTCTGGAAACTTCTCCCTCAGAGTTTCTAACGCAGTGTGGAAGCTTCCAGAAAGTCTAGGAGGTCATGTGTCTAGATACTACGTCCCTAGGAGAGACATTCACTTGAAATTTTTGCCTCTTTGCTGAATCTAACAGTGTCTGTCAAAGGTGCTGATCCATCATTCCTTTTAATGGTCTGTCTTTACTATTTTTCATATAAGCCATATGAGGGAAGAAACTATCTTTCTTGCTCACTATGTGCCTGGAACACGGTAGTGATTTAAGAAATACAGTATTTGTTGAATGAATAAATGCTTTAGTGGGTGGATGGATGGATGGATGGGTGGGTGACGGGCAGACACTTTCTCATAGGTCTCTGGGTCTCAGGAAGTACAAGAGTATTCGCAGTGAGTCACCCTGATATCCCTGCAAAATGGCATGGAGGACACAGTACCCCAGAAAGAGGAAGAAAGCCTCGTGAAACCTTCACTGTAACTCCACCAGGTACAGTTAGTGATATAAAAAGGAAGGCAGGCCATCTAGGAGCTCTGCACTTCTTCAATTCACTAGGATTCTTACACAGAATATTGTTTGCACTCTATATCTTGAAAGCTCTAATTCTACTCAATTATGATGTGAGCATGTCGCTAGAGGAAACTGTTTGTGTTTTCACTGGGATCTGCCCTGTTAATCACATCTCTGAACACAATTACAGTAGTTAGTGCTTTTAATCAGTTTCCTGACCTCTTCAGTCCATAGGCGGTTAAGTGCAGTTAGGACAGTTCATGAGTGAGACTAGTGTGTAGGCTCATAAATAAGACCTGCGCGGTGGCAGCGGGCGCACGAGGAAGGGGAGGAACGCTAGCCTGTCATCAGGCTTCCGCGTTCTGTCAGTGGGACAGAGCCATAATGAGAACCATGTCTTTGAAATGTCTAAAACATCAGTGAGTGCCTGAGGGCCCTTACCACATCAGCTTTATTGGCAATTGTAAGAAAGGGAACTTCTAAGCCATTTTATTTTCTATGAACTTGGGGCTACATATAAATACATTTTTTCATTTTTTGATGAGGATTCTCTTCTAATATTTAATAATGTGACTTTGCGTTCTGAAGAAAGCTTCCCTGGTCGAAGAATGGACATAGTGAACATCCCACAGCAGGCAAGAGCAAAAAATCATCATCGTCGTCATTGTTATTGTTATTATTTTACCTCAGTAATACTAGTCTGAGGCAACTGGCCCCGTGGAAAATATGTGGGGACCTGCGATCATCTATAAACACTACCGCAAAACTGCAGAAACACTGGACATCCATTTAAGGACCAAAGAACATTGCTAAGCTAATTAATAATACATCTCTCAGGGTTACTGGTACTTAGGAGATCAGTTAATTTAATCTGACGCACCCTCATATTTGTCAGAATCTATGCTGAAGCTTCTTTCACCTGTGCAGAGAAGGGGGCAATAAACAATGAAGAAACAAAATCTACATTGCCACAAGAAAAAAGGAAAAAAACTAGTAGTCTGATGAGACAAGGTAAAGGAAAAATCTGGAAAACTGGTACTTGGATAGCATTTGGTGACCATTTTTTTAAAAATGAAATAAAGAATGGAAGCAAATGTGATGTTGTACGTTGACCTTCGCCACCCCTAGAGTTCCAGTACTCTGAAAAATCCCTTCTCCTAATTTTGAGCTTCGTCTTTGAGACTGTAACGGCCTCGCAGGACTTTGTTTTATGCATAAAGTTATTATCCCCATTTGTATCAGGTCTGCTGTAAATGTTCATTATAATCACTGCTGCTTAATTTAGCAGATGGTTGGAACTGAACAATTCTTCTCAGAGGAATTAAATATGGTTATGTCATTTCCCAAGTTGATTTAAAAGAAGTAATTTGAGATCAAGTAACGTTTCGGTTTCAGTATTAGTTCAGAATCTTTGCCATAGATGTTTTCTTTTCTCCACTTCTATGATTTTGAATATCTGTGATGAACTGGTTTGATCTTCCATTTTTTTAGCTTTTGATGTTCTTCAATAAAGAAATAAAAATGAATAAATCATTGCACCCAAATTGCATGTTTTGCTACATGATTCATCAGGAGCCCCAAAGGGGATTTTTCTATTGCATTTGCACAGCACTGTTTCTCATCTGTTGTCAGCAAGTACAAGGTGGATAGAAATTACTTCTCACACCAAACTGCTGGTACATGTTAATTCCATCTGCCATGAATACCTTGCACTGCTCTCGAGATACTGACGATCAAATATAATTAGTACGAAATAGAGAAGCTTCATCTAAAAAAATTCTCAGAATCTCCTACCCCGTCCGATTGCCATCTATGTGTTTTGTTCAGTGGGGACTCATTCACTCAGCCAAGGACTGTGTCAGCAAGTTGGCGCACATCGGAAGACAAGAAACTGAAAGGGAGGGATTGCTCATCGGTCCAGATCTGCTTCTCAGTAACAGGGTTGCCTCTCTCCACTCTGAGGGCTCGCCCCAAAAGGTAGTATTTCTACACCGAAGTTTCACCATGCGTCAGGGCTTATTCGTACATGTTATTCAATCTTCTTGAACTCTCCATTTCTGTGCTCTCCTAACCTCCCACTGTTCCTGTTGATTTTTACTTTAGACGCCACAGGGAGCAAAGGGAAGGTGATATTTGAGGGTATGCATAGAAGGTTGATTTAGTCAGGGGAGCTCATTATTATGCCATTATGTTTTGTATTTATAAACTTTGTCTGAGGAAGTAAAGGATCTTAGTTTCAAACAGGAAAGGAGTTTTGCAGTTCCCCTGTGAAACTCGCAAATTATGTTAAAAGACACAGAGAGTGTTGGGATTGTAATAGAAAGTAGGGAGGAGACCTTTGTGCTTGTGTCTGTCTCTTGCTAGTGCTTTAGGGCCCTCTCTGCTTTAGCATCCTCTTTGTAACCACCAATTATGGCCATAAAGTTTAAATAATGTGTGTGCATACTCATACACGTAACAATGTCTATGTATGCTCCATATATATTGAAGTCACCTACGAATGATAAAAATAGTGTGTGTACAAGATAGTTTTAGCATTATGATTGTCAGTCACTTCTCCCTGTCCTGCAGAGAAACTGAGGAAAGGGAATGGGGAGACACCATCTGCAGGAATCCTTGCACCCTGCTTCATACTGTTGTCACTGCTGCTTCTCCCACCTTGGCAACCCCCCAAGGAGGTGAAGGAACAGATGTGCAACCCTCTCCGCACACGGTCAGCTGAGTGCCTTGTAGCCTCCTCATGAAGGTGGCAGCTACCACGGTGCTGATAAATAGCGGCCGAGCCCAGCAGAAAGAGGTTTGCAGCTGGCTTCCCAAGAGAAACGTCCTCTCAGCCTGGCAGAGGGGAAACAGCATGTTTTACCGTCAGACACACTCATTTTCTAATCATGGTTTATCTCTTATCTATCCGCAGTTGAAGCCTGGACAGTTACTCAATCCTTGTAATTCTTGTAACCTAGGTTCTCTCCTACTAAATTAAAAAGGACTGAAGTTTCAGGATACTGTAAGGGTTGAGCAAGAACACAAAGTGAAGCCAGTGACACAGTTTTGATTGTTTAGTAGGTGCTCAATACATGGCGCATCCTGTCTTTATTTCAACCTTAATGTTTCCCTTGCTTCGGCGGCGTTCCAGCAACTCGGAGAACCACTCCTTCCAGACCCGCCTCGCTCAGCAGCACACCCCACCGCTTCCCCCCAGACCGGCATGTCTCCTAGAGAAGCTCTTCTGGTTTTCTTCCTACAAACTACACTGACATTCATTTGAAAAGCTATCCCGTGGTCATAATTTCTTGTGGTCCAAAATAGCTTTCTAATTAATTCATTAGAATGATTATTATGTTTTGCAAAGCAGATAACAGTGGAAAGAGCTAGAGAACTCTAATGTACGTTTCCTTTGCACTGTAATATTTGGCTTAAGTTTTTCTTAACTTGAGTTTCACTTGAAACCAATGCAGAACTTTTTATCTATAGTCGATTTTTTGTAGGGATTCACACACGTTTACGTGCAGTTTTGCTATCGGTTTGTATTTATTTTACTATTAGCTCCCTAGAGGTTATACCAAGAATGCAATCACTTGTGTGATTCAGAGATAAATTCTTCTAGCACACACTGATAAAAGCACGATGCTATTAAAGTTTCACATGATAAATGAGTCAATTTACAGAAGCGGAATTTTTGAACTAAATGAAAACTTGAAGATTATGTTTTGATACTTTATTTTTAAACAGTAACCACTTTCAATGCATTTTCAAATGTCATAGAGTGTTCGGCTAAACGCATCACATATATTGTTTAAAGTCTACATTATCTCCATTTAACAGATGAAACAACTAAAGATCTGAAAGGTTTAATACATTTTCCCAGGTCAAGTGGCAGAGAATGACTTCGAGATTTCTAATCCCTGGCTTTGGTTCTTTGCACTAAGTGGTGGTACGTTTTGTTTGGCTTTTAAGGAAAGCTAAAACAGTTTAGGAAACTCAGCCCCAGGCTCCTGATTGGTTACAGAAGGCGAGAGACCGAATGAGACATCTGGGCTCCTAAAGATGCGAGCCAGTCTTCACTTTCATCTTACCGCGCGTTAAGATACAATAAAATGGGCTTCCATGCTTCCATCGTATTTTTCTTGTGAGTGTTCATTTAATATTGAGGAATTAAATAAAAATAAGGTTCTGTTTCTCGTCTTTCTATTCCATATCCATTTTCCATTTGTATTCATGCTTTCTTTTTCATAATTCTCTACTTCTATTTCTACTGTATCATTACTTTTAAGTTTCCTCCATTCATTATAGAATGGGTAAGTAATGAATGAATAAATGCATGAATTAATAAAAATGAATGAATGTATAAATAGGTGTATAGAGAAATAAAAATACACAATCAAAATGAAGTTGTTCAGAGCTATAAAAGTGTGGTGTTTTGAATATCAGATGATACTTCTCCTCTCTACCCTATATTTTAGCCTATACATTAAAGCATCACAGTTCACTGTGGACCCTGGAAATGTGCAGCCAGACTCTGGCCCAACAGATGTAACCACTAACACTGCGGGTACTTTTCCAGCAACTTTTCAAGGTGTGAAGCCCCTTGATTAGCTCTGGCATTCATATCTACTGCTTGGTTGGATCCAGCTTCTGATTCAGGGATCTTTACCCTGGCTTCTGATTCTGCCTCCAGTGCTTGGCTTGATGGCTCAGTAAGTCAGTCAGGTTGACTCCCTCTCTTTGAGTCCTCCCAGCTTCCCTATGCCTTGGCTGAAGCCCATGACTAGAGCCTTCTTCTCCTTCCTCCACTCACGATCCATTCCTCTCCTTGTTCCACTCACGATCCATTCCTCTCCTTGTTCCAGGCCCAGCCCCAGGTGCCCAAAAGAGAAGAGTGTTCTTCCCAGCTAATCAGACATATTTCCCCAGGTGGTGACGATTTTATCCATGTCTCTCCACCATCATATGGTCAATGCACAGCAGCGAACAATAACACAACACAAAACCCAATTTTAAACAATCCAAGAGGGCAAAGGTAGCCATTAGGTGAAATAATGATGATTCCATTGAACTGGAAGTTAAGACTGCCACCTGGTCACTTTATATTCCTCGTGTTTCTGAATCAACAGGCAAAGAAGGGACGTACTCTGTTGGTTTGGATGACTGATCTCTACTCTCAAGGAAAGTTGGACTGCTGTTGCACGTGGAGGTAAGGAGAAGTATGACAGGGTTCCCCCAAAACCCTGGAACTTATTTACAAAAAATTGTGTATTTATTCTTACATGTTTAAACTTCAGTCACCTTCAAAGTGCTCTCCATTTGATGCAATACACACATATTGTGACTTTTTCCCATTGCTCAAAACAGTTTTTGAACTCTCTGATTTTGATGCCTTTTAGTGCTTTTGCCATTTTTTGTTTCACCTCTTCCATGTCAGCAAAACATTTCCTTTTCAAGACTTTTTTAATCCAGGGAAACAAAAGAAAATGTTTCTTGGGGTGAGATCAGGTGAATAGGGAGAGTGGGGCATGGGAGTCATGCCATTTTTGGTCCAAAAGTGCTGAACACTCAGCGTGGTGTGGGCAGGTGCGCTCATAAATCGCCCATCCTGAAATGGACAACCGCGTTGGAAGAGTCTTCAGAAACATTCACTGAAGCCCAGCGCAGCCTCTCACAACACCCGCAGCTGGCACACCGATACAGATGGGTTCCTAGAATATGCACCCAGTGGGGGAGCCTATCCTACAAGGGGGATTACAAGAGATCCCTCAGGGTGTCTCTTAGCGTTACCATGCCTTGTGGTAAAGCCAATAAGAGACTTCAACAACCCAATCCAGTTGGGACCACTGCTGGCTCAGACATTTCAGGAATGAAAATTGGGGTCACTCTACCAGGTAAATGACCACAGCCAGCGGAGGTACTTGCTGAAAGCAAAGAGAACGCAGAATGGGTAGTAGAACAGGGTAGGTATAAATATTCGCTCTGAACACATGGCTGGTTATAGAAACAAGGACTGTAATCGCTAGGAATCTTTCTTCCTTTCTGTTTTATGAATCTGTGTGTGATGGTATATAATAAGCATATACCATTTTTCTTTCCTCTCTTACTTTTTTACTATGTTATGTAACATAAGATGTATTGATTTTATAGCATAGTATTCAAAAATTATATCATGTTCTGCAGAATCATGACCTTGCTACTGTCATTTGTGGAGCTTAGGTGGGGTTTGAAGAGATATGAATGGGTTCCAAGTTGACGAGGGACTTGTGATGGTTAATTTTGTGTCTCAATTTGTCTGGGCAACAGGTGTTGCAGACACCTCGGTTAAGCCCTATTGTGAGTGTGTTTGTGACAGTGTTTCTGGGTGAGATTGACGTTTGAACTGTGGACGGATTGAAACGGAGCACCCTCTCCACTGTGGGTCGGCCTCATCCAGTCCGTTGAGGGTCTGAATAAATGGACTGAATGCGGGAGAATTTACTTTCTTTGCCTGACTGTCACCGACCTGGGACATCGGTCTTCTCCTGACTTGGGACTCACACTTAGACAGAAACTTCACCTTTGGCATTCTTGTTTTTCAGACTCAAACTCAGACTTGAACTGGAACTGTACCATCAGCTCTTCAGAGTCAGCAGCAGACCACGGGACTTTTGAGCCCCCCTAACCTTGTGAGCCAGTTCCTCTCGTGAGCAAATACGTGCTACTGGTTCGGGTTCTGTTGTTCTGGATAATTCTACTACACCTGCTCAACATTTAATCACGGCTTATCATTGTACAGTTATTTGTGAGGCCATGTACAGTCTGACTACACATCTCTGGAGT
>PVKM010010716.1:0-25423 GCA_004027735.1 Carollia perspicillata | reverse complement strand
GAAGGGCCTAATTCACTGGTGGGTAGCAGGGGAAATGACTGATACCAGGCACAACTTCAGCAAGCGGCATTGTTCACTCTCTGATCCCTCCCCCACACACAGCATCTCAAGGGAAACAAAGTGGGTTGCCCCACCCAGGGGAATACCTAAGGCTCTGCCCCTTACAACATAACAGGTGTGTCAAAACAAAGAAATATGGACCAAATGAAAGAACAGATCAAAACTCCAGAAAAAGGCCCCGGCTGGTGTGGCTAAGTGGACTGTGTGCCAGCCTTTGAAGCAAGAAGTTGCTGATTCAATAATTCCAAATCTAAGGCACATGCCTGGGTTGCTGGCCAGGACCCTGGTGAAGGTTGCATGAGAGGCAACCAGACATTGATGTTTCTCTCCCTCTTTTTCTCCCTCTCCTCTCCTCTCTAAAAGTAAAAAAAAAAAAATCTTTAAAAAAGAAATCTCCAGAAAAAGGACTAAACGACGAGGAGATAGCCAACCTATCACATGCAGAGTTCAAAACATTGGTATTCAGGACACTGACAGAAATGATTGAGTATGGACACAAAATAAAGGGAGAAGTGAAAGCTATACAAAGTGAAATAGAAAAAGATATACAAGGGACCAACAGTGAAGGGAAGGAAACCGAGACTCAAATCAATGATTTGGAACAGAAGGAAGAAACAAGCATTCAACCAGAACAGAATGAAGAAACAAGAATTCAAAAAAATGAGAGGCTTAGGAACCTCTGGAACTACTTTACATGTTTCAACATCCAAATCATAGGAGTGCCAGAAAGAGAAAAAGAAGATCAAGAAACTGAAACCTTACTTAAAAAAATAATGAAGGAAAACTTCCCCAATCTGGCAAAGGAAAAGACTTCCAGGAAGTCCAGGAAGTCCAGGAAACTCAGAGAGTCCCAAAGAAGTTAGACCTCAGGAGGAACACACCAAGACACATCATAATTACATTACCCAAGACTAAAGATAAGGAGAGATACTTCAAAGCATCAAGAGAAAAGGAGACATTTGCGTACAAAGGAGTTCCCAGAAGACTATAAGCTGATTTCTCAAAAAAAAAAAACAAACTTTACGGTTAAGAAGGGGCTGGAAAGAAGTATTCAAAGTCATGAAAGGCAAGGACCTACATCCAAGATGACTCTATCCAGACAAGATATCATTTAGAATGGAAGGGCAGATAAAGTGCTTCCTAGACAACGCTAGAGTTAAAGGAGTTCATCACAAAGCTCTTATTATGTGAAATGTTAAAGGGACTTATCAAAGAAAAAGAGGTTAATCAAAAACTATAAACATTAAAATGACAGCAAACTCACAACTATCACAACAACTGAATCTAGCAGACAAAAACAAACTAAACATGCAACTAGAACAGGAACAGAATAACAGAAATGGAGATCACATGGAGGGTTATTGGCAGGGAGGGAGAAGGGGAGGAATGGGGGAGAACGTACAGGGAATAAGAAGCATAATTCGTTGGTACAAAATAGACGGTTAAGAATAACGTAGGAAATGGAGAAGCCCGAGAACTGACATGCACAACACATGGACAGGAACTCAGGTGCGGGGGAATGCTGGAGGGACAGGAGCTACAGGGTGGAGGGGAATAAAGTGGAGGAAAAAAAATGAGACAACTGTAACAGCATAATGAATACAACATACTTTTAAAAGAAGCACATATAAGGCAGCCACGTATGAGAAAGGAAAACATGATGCAAAAATCTGCGGTGCCTCGGAAGTCAACCTGAAGAACACTTCCATAATCAAAAGCTGACAATTATTTTATCAAGTAGTTGTAAAAATATAGATTATAAACACTTATTTGATGGGTTTTATTAGTTAACCTTGATAAAAATGGAAGATATTATTATAAGCATCTTATAAAACGTTTAAGAAAAATTTTTAAATAAAACATTCATACCTTTCCTGAGCTATATTTTGAGCACTTGATGCCAGTTATGTAGAGCAATGTAAAATGGAAGTTTTTAACACATCAAGACAATTAAGGTATTCATCAGAAGAGAAATTAGCAAATTAAACAGAAAGAGATGCACCAAACCTCAGTATATACTGTGCTCCGATGACAGGGAAACTTACTATAATTCATCCTGGACAGGCCACTGTGACTCAAGTATGAATCTATTTAGCTAGATGGACCTTGAACACTCCATTTGCATCGAGTACCCTAGGTTCGCCAAGCTCCCTTCCCACTTGTCAAAGAGAGCTTTCCAAACTATTTAACAGGTATATTGCTTTTAACAAACTTATAAGTAAGTATTCTGACTATCCTTCAGTCTTTCTATTTTAATTAGTGTCAGCGTGACTCTAAGGAATGGATTTGATTATTATGCTGTCAATAGTCATGTTTCTGAACCCATAAGACTGAGGCCTGGACTCGACTTGTGTTATCAGCAAGACAATAGCATTCTGTGAGGTCTCCAGAGAAACAGCACCCCATCGGGTGAACAGACATCCTTTAATTGTATTCTGCATCAAACACAATATGCTTATCCAAATGTTTTCCAGTAAGGAACCTGCTACTAAATGAAAATAAGGGAAAGAAGCATGAAACGAAAGTGGAAACAGAAAACAGGAGAAAGAAAAAGAGGTGGAATAAGAAAAAAGGAAAACAGCAGTTAATCAACTAATTCAACATTGTTTCAACACTTGATTTAAAATTCAATGATTATGAATAAAGCTGCTATAAACATCACATACAGGTTTTTGTGTAGATGTGTTTTCATTCCTCTTCAATAAAAACCTAGTATTGGGATTGTCAGATTGCATGTTAAATGTATGGTTTCCCATGAGAAATTTGTGAGTTCAAATTTCTCTGCCATCTTCACTAACACTTGGTACTGTTTTTTCTTAAAGCTATTTTAATGGATGGAGGGTGGTAACCTATTGTGATTTCCCCAGTGACCAGTGAAGATGAGAGTGCTTTTGTATGCTTACTTGCCATTCAAATATCTTTCTTTGTGAAACATGTGTTCAAATCTTTTACTCATTTTTATTCAGAAATAATTTGATTCATAGGAAGTTACCTTTCACCCAGTATTCTGGATAATTATATCTCACATAACTATAGTATAACATAGTAGACACACATAGCATCTATGCCAAATTTTTGGTTAAGTTCTATGGTATTTTTTTATTATGATAAAATATACCTTACACAAAATGTACTGTGTTAACCCTTTCAATTTATTTATTTATTTTCAATACTTTATTTCTTTTTAGATAGAATGGAAGGGAGGGAGAAAAAGAGAAAGAAACAGTGATCAGCTACCTCTCGTACTCGACCGGTCCAAGGACTGAATCTGCAACCCAAGCATATGCCCTGACTAGAATCGAACCAGAAACCTTTTGCTTTGCAGGGCAATACTCAACCAAATGAGCCACACAGGTCAGGGCCGCTTTAATCCTTTTGAAATGTAGAATTCACTGGGACTAAGGACATATGCAAAGTATTTAATGTACTACAACCCATTTCCACAAAAAATATTTTTTCATTTTTTTGTTCATTTTTAATTGTTCATTTGTTTTTTTGGGGGGATTGTTTGCTTTCTTATTAGTAAGTTGTGAGACTTCTTTATATATTCTGTATATATTTAAAGTCTTATATATATATCAAAGAATATATTTTATGTAATTTAAAAATCTTTTAAATAGTTTTATAAATATTTCCTCCTAAACTATACTTTGTCCTTTTGTTTTCTTTTTTTTTTTCAAAGAGGGAGAGAAATATCAATGTGTGGTTACCTCTCACATGGCCTGAACTGGGGACCTGGCCTGCAACCCAGGCATGTGCCCCGACTGGGAACCGAACCAGTGACCCTTTGGTTCACAGCCCGAGCTCAATCCACTGAGCTACGCCAGCCAGGGCTTGTTTTCTTTATTCTCTTCAAAAGAATCAAGTTTTTCTTTTATGACTTTTGCTTGTCTTTACGTAATCCAAGGTAACTAAGATTTGCTCCTCTATTTTTTTTCAGAAGTTGTGCTTTTAGGTTTCACGTTTAGAGCTATTATCTACTTCCAGTTAATTTTTGTATACAGTATAATCTAAGACAATGAACCGTCTTTGAACCTTTGACCAAAATGAATTAGCCATGTACCTGTGGGTTTATTTCTACACCTGTAATTATATAATTAATCTCACTCTATGCTTTCGTCAATTCCAAGTCTTGATCACTACAGCTTCAGAGTAAGTTCTTGAAATCAGTGACTGTTGAGTCTTTGAATTTCGTTGGGGATTTTTTTCCCCAAAAAATTGCTTGGGCTATGCTAGTTACTATACTTTTCTATAAAAATTTTAGAATCAAGCCCTGGCTGGTGTATCTCAGTGGATTGAGCGCAGGCCTGTGAATCAAAGGGTCGCCGGTTCGATTCCTGGTCGGGGCACATGCCTGGGTTGCAGGCCAGGTCCCCAGTAGGGGACACACAAGAGGCAACCATGCATTAATGTTTCTCTCCCACTCTTTCTCCTTCCCTTCCCCTCTAAAAATAAATAAATAATATATATTTTTTTTAAATTTTAGAATCAAGTTGTCAATTTACACACAAAAACAATTTTCTGGGATTTTGATGGAACTTGTACTGAACTCATGCATCAATTTGGGGAGAAATATTATTTCAGTAACACTGAGTCTTCTAATTCATAAACACTGAATATCCGTCCCTCTATTGGGGTCTGTTTTGATTTTTGTCCAATTTCCAACATACAAATCCTGCATATACTGTCAGATTTACACTTAAATATTTGGTGTTTTTGTGCTACTACAAATGGTACCGGGCTTTTTTCTTTTATTCCAATTTGTGCTTGTTCATTGTACAGAAACACAGTATCTTGATTTTACTGGTGTTTACACAACTATATGTACTTGTTGGGATTCACTTACATCTCTTTAAAAGGGCAATTATTGTACATAAAACACATCACAATAAACCCCACTTTATAAAACAATGGGGACAATTTTGATGTGGTGGACTACCATGGATTAATAAATCCAAAGAGTGTCCTGGCTTGTGTGGCTCAGTGGACTGAATGCCAGCCTGCAAACCAAAGGGTCACTGGTTCAACTCCAAGTCAGGGCACATGCCTGGACTGCGCGCCATGTCCCCAGTAGGGGGCACATGAAAAGCAACCACACACTGAGGTTTCTTTCCCCTCTTCCTCCCTTCCCTCTCTCTAAAAAAAATAAAATCTTAAAAAAATAAGTACAAAGAGCAAGTTAGTAAAAACTAAGCTTTGTAACAGTAAGACTTAAAAATATATAGAATTATATATCTTTTCACTTATTATTTTATTGAATCTTGATTTTATATTTTAGTATGAGTTTATATATTTTATGTTTTCGTAGCTAGAAGTCTTATCATCTGGCATATCATTAGTCTTCTTCATAGACATTTGGAGGGTTTTTTAAATGTAGCAAACTTGAATTTTTTTAAAGATTTTATTTATTTATTTTTAGACGGAACGGGAGGGAGAAAGAGAAGAAAAGAAACAACAATGTGTGATTGCCTCTCATGTACCCCCTACTGGAGACGTGGCCTGTAACCCAGGCATGTGCCCTGACTGGGAATCGAAACAGCAACTCCCTGGGTCGCAGACTAGTGCTCAATCCACTGAGCCACACTGGCCAGGGAGACATTTGGTGTTTTTTGAGGCTACCAAATTTTTTTTTCCATTTTCTCTTTGTTAATGGTTTGTAGAAATATGTTCACTGAACTCTATGTAGTACCTTTTAAAACTCACTTTAATTTTAATAATTTATCTATAGATTCTTTTATATCATCAGAAATGACAGGGTTTTTCCCTTCCTTTCCACCCCTATAAGATTTCTTTATTTCTTATTACAATAGCTAAACCCTGTGGTAGAGTAGTAATAGAAAAGAGTGAGAGTAAGCCTTTTTATCTTGTTCCAGGAGAAAAACATTCAACATAGCACCATTAACTGTAATGTTTACAGTAAGTTTTACAGATGGCCTTTACTTGATTAAGGAAGTTTCCTTGCAGTCCCGATTCGCCTGACTTTTAAAAAAAATCAGAATGGCCCTGGCCTGGTGGCTAAGTTGGTTAGACAGTCATCTCATATACCAAAAGGTTGCAGGTTTGATCCCCAGTTGGGGCATATATGGGAAGCAACCAATCTATGTTTCTATCTCACATCAATGTTTCACTCACTCTGTCCCTTCCTCTCTCTCTAAAATTAATAAATTTATTCCCAGGTGAGGATTAAAAAAAAAAAAGAAGATGGATATTGGTTTTGTTGAATGTTTTCCTTATTGAAACAATGTGAATTTTCTGCTTTATTCTGTTAAAGGAATGCATAAAATTCATTTTTGTTGAGATATAACATAAAGCATAAAATCCATCCTTTTAAAGTATTCGATTGAGTAGTTTTTAGTATATTCACAAGTTGTGCAACCATTACAATGATCTATTCCAGAATATTTTCATCATTTCAAAAAGTAATCTTTCCCTGGCTGATGTAGCTCAGGGGAGTAAGTGCCGGCCTGAGAACCAAAGGGTCACCAGTTTGACTTCTAGTCAGGGCACATGCCTGGGTTGCTGGCCAGGTCTCCGGTAGGGGGTGTGAGAGAGGCAATCACACATTCATGTTTCTCTCTTTAGAATTCTTGCTCCCTCACTTCTCCTTTATAAAAAAATGAATAAATAAAAGCTTAAAGAAAAAAAAGTTATCTTGAACGTATTAGTAGTCAGTACCTATTTTTCCCAAAGGTTCCAAGCTCTTGGCAACTACCAATCTACTTTCTGTCTCTATGGATTTGCCTACTCTGGACATTTCACATAAATGAAGTCATACAATATAAAATATATGGTTCTTTAGTACTGGCTTCTTTCACTCAGAATAATGTTTTCAAGGTTCATTCATGCTGCAGCATGTATCAGTACTTCATTCTTCTTTTTTTATGGCAGAATGAATATTCCACTGTATGGATAATAGACATTTTCCTTATCCACTGAAAGACATTTGGTTTCCTCTTTTTAGCTATTATTAGTTGTGCTTGTATAGAGAACATTTCTGTGAACCTTAGTCTTCTATTATCCTGAGTAAATATCTAGGAGTTGACTGTTTTTTAAATGTTAAACAAATTCAAATACCAGGTATAAATTTAACCTGGCTACGATGTGTATTAACCTTTTTCTATCTTCATGAATTCTGTTTTCTAGCATTTTGGCTTAAGACTTTACATCTGTGTTGAAAATAGACTAATTTCAAATGTTAGCACAAACTGTACTGACAAAGTATCTGTCTATGATCTTTTAATATCTATAATAAATAATTCATATCAATATTCCTTTTCTCATTCCTCCAACCAATTATTTATGCTGCTTCTCCTTCCCTTGATCAGTCTAACAATGTTTACAAATTTACCTAGTCTTTTCAAACTATCATTTATAACTGTTGTTGATCATCTCTACACAATCTTCGATTTCCAGTTCATTGATTGTGCTTCTGGAATGCACTGTCTTATTATTTTTTTTTTTTACCAGAGTTGATGTTATATAGAAGCATCAAATTATTTCTTAATGAATACAATCATGAACAAATCTTCCAAAGACCTCTATTAAATAAGCATGCCCAATTAACAATTATCTACTCATGAATTTCAGAAAAGAAATAATCCAAAAACAGCAGGATACAGAAAAACCTGCAAAAGTAATTGCTGCCTTAAACCCGTCTATCCTCTACCACTTTACCTGGCCAAACTTTAGTGTCCAGAATTAACAATGCTAAGTACTTTCCATAAGAACTGTTTTCCTAAGAAATTCTATAAATCCCTGACACACTGACGGGGGTAACTAAACTTATCAGAGGAGTCACTTTGTAAGTTATATAAATGTCTAACCACTATGCTGTACATGTGAAACAAATATAATATTGAATGTTGACTGTAATGGAAAATGAATTTTAATGAAATAAAAAATCCCTGACACACTGAGATTTGAGTGTGGATTTGTGCTGATTTACACAGACTGATTACAACCTCTTCCTCAGAGTGCAGAAAGGAAAAAAATCCAGTACCTTCTCATCAATGAGATTTGTAAGTGAGAGACTTTGGAGGTGTAAGAACAAGCTAACGGTAACCTCAAAAGGCAGGACAGCAGGCTGTTTGTCATTATTCTCCATCTGCACACTTTGATGTCATCTGTGTATGCACGTCAACTCAAACATTTAAGACACATCTCTGATAAGAATAGGCACTTACCACTTCCCTCATCTGCACCATTCTGAGCAGCTTCCCAAACTACTGGTTTTGTCCCACACCCATCTATAGATGGAGAATCTGAACAGTCTGCGGGATTAAATGTCCTGGGGTTTGAAATAAAGAATAAAGGCAAATGAAGCAATCACCAAAGTCACAAAATTAACTGCACATCATCTTCCCAAAACAAGCTCTGTCCCTTCTAAGAGCCACTATAAGAAACTTCACCTTTATTCTCCTATTTAATTACAGCTAAATTGTTCTGGCTACTTGGATTCGGATCTTCTGAAAAGCAGAATTACATAGGGACCTTCCATGCACTTACACAATATGATACCCTTATTCCCCTAAACTGCTGTCCTCTGCGTCCTAAAACAGGTGTGGCTACATAGTCACCATAGGCAGCATGAGGGCTCTATGGAAAGCCCCCCTGAAAACTAAATCCAGACTTAAACTGCAACTAGTTTTTTCTTTTGAAGTCAAAATCCAAGTTTGGCTTTGAAGCTTTTACAACAGTTGTATCTGTGCCTTTTTAAAAAATTGAAACAACAGATATAAATGTTTTGAACAAGAAACAAAACTGTTTTGTTCAATATCTCTTTTTTGGCTCATTAAAATCCTAAATTCCCATGACACAGAGGTCTAACTAGAGCCAAATTAATTACTACCTCTGAAATTTTCACAACAGAATTTCCTTTCCAGCTTAATCAAGATAGCATTAGCTTTTTTTAAAAATCAGAAATAATGTTTTTGAAAGTAAACAGCAAAATCCACAAAACAGTTTAAAACTACTGGGCCGGGCATACATTTTTCTTGGGGGGGGGGCGCATAAACTTTTCAGTTTGCTCCCAATGTTTTCACCCTTTACCTATAGGGAACTCTGGCAAAAAACAGGCAGGAGGTACCACCTAAGGGGAGGGACCCCTACCAGTGCTGTCCTAAGGACATGGAGAGACCAAGGGCTTTTCCTGGAACCAATTCCCTTCCTTTCTTGACTATAATCCACACATGCCTTCTGTAAAATGCTTGAAAACTTTTTTCTAAATATCTAGGGGAAGCTAATGTTTTAGATGCACCAAAAAGGAAAAGAACAGTAGGAGATAATGAATAAACTACTGATTATACCACTTATGTAATGATAGTATGGTCACCATTCACCATTACAATTCAAGGAAAAATGATCACTTTGACATAAACAAATATTGCATTTATTTACCACTCAAAGACTATTGCTGGGTTTGCCAACATAACTCTTAGTCAGTGGTTTTCAGCTATGGGTGATTGTGCACCTCCCTCCCAGGAAACATGTGGCAATGTCTGGAGACATTTTTGACTGTCACAACTTGAGAAGTGGTGCTACCAGTATCTAGCAGGGAAAAGCCAGGGATGTTGCTAAACACCCTACAATGAAAAGGACACCACACCACCTCAACAAACTATTATCCAATCCAAAATGTCAACAGAGTCAAGGCTACAAACTCTGCTCTAAGGCCCAATGCAATACAATTTCATTTGCACTATTTTACCTTTTACTACTTTCTCCCCTTAAGTATAGAAAATATCTGACTCACCAGAATAAATCTGGTACAGAAAACAGAAAGTAAAACCTTAGAGTAACAACTAGGGAAGGTAGTAACTACAAAAACGGGATGACTAAACTTACCCCATGCCTTGGGTTGAGAATCTTCCTGCCCCTCTCCCTCTGCCACGTCCAAATCCTTTAAAAAAAATTATAGTGTAAAATAATACTTGTGTCCTACACAATTACAACTTGACCAACTTCATCCTATATGCAGCTATTCAAAAAATATTGTCACTGTTTCTAATAGCACTATCATTCCCTCCAGTACACTCAATCTGTTGGTCCCTACTGACACAACTACCTACACAGCTACTGATTTAAAAGGATAGAAAAAAATGTGTCTGCTTGTATACTATTTGTCACATGTAGCAGCTGAACATAGGCAGATTACATTAAAATATATTCTGGCTCTGACTACCAGTCAAGATGGAGGCCTAAGTAAAAACAGCTCACCTACTTGCACAACCACAGCAAAAATTACAACTAAACTACAAAATAACTATCACCCAGAATCGTCAAAAAATCGAACTGTATGGAGGTCTGACAACCAAGGAATTAAAGAAGTCACACTTGTTCAAAAAGGTAGGAGGGGTGGAGATGTGAACAGATGGTCCCATACCTACGTGTGGTAGATAAAAATTAGGAGGGGTATGTCGGGAGTGAGGGGTCCCAGCCCCACACCAGACCACTCAGCCCAAGGTTCCAGTGCCAGGAAGATAAGTCCCCATAAATTCTGGCTGTAAAACAGTGTGGGGGCTGGGGCAGCGGAAAAAGCTGCGGGATTCTCAGGATCTCCTCTTTAAAGGGCCCACAATCAACTAGGACTTACGCAGACTCACTCCCTGTGGACTACAGCACCAGGCAGCAGCTTGAAGGGCACCAGAGTATACAGGGAGAAACTGAGTTGTCTGGCATGAGGCAAGTGCTAGGGGACAGCTTCCTTCAAGATAAACTCTGGAGTCCAGGCCAGGCAGCGGTCATTGAGCCTTCAATGAGCCTTCCACAACACAGCTGCAGAGCTGCCCCACCATATCTGAGACTCCCATCTCCCTAGTTCACAGGAGTTGCCCTGCCCCGGCAATTACAGAAGGCTCTGCACCATCCAATCTGATGTGCAGTCTTTTCTACATTAGGCCACGCTACTAAGACAGGGAGTCAAAGTAGCTCTACATAATACATAAAAACAAACATAGGGAGGCTGCCAAATGGAAGAGACAAAGAAACATGGCCCAAATGAAAGAACAAAACAAAACTCCAGAAAACGAACTAAATGAAATAGAGATAAACAAGCTATTTGACGCAGAGTTCAAAACACTGGTTATTAAAATGCTCAAGGAACTCACTGGGTGCTTCAACAGCATAAAAAAGACCCAGGAAGAAATAAAGGTTACACTAAGTGAAACAAAGAAAAATTTACAGGAAATCAACAGTGAAGTGGATAAAGCTGAGAATCAAATCAATGATTTGGAACATAAGGACGATAAATTCAACCACAGCTAGAGGGAAGGAATGTGGCAGACGGAAAACATGGAAAGAAAAGTGCTGGGATCCCTTCCATGGAGAACGTGCTTTCTTCTAAGGAACCACAGTTGTGTGGATGCCAGTAGACTTTTTACACTGGGATGAGTTATTCCAACATTTTTACCTGCACGTTCTGAGTCAGTCAGGCACATCAGCACTTTCAGCAGAACCTGCCTTAGGCACTTAACCTTTAATGACTCAGGCGCGCCAAGACAAGAAAAAAAATGGCCCAAATGAAAAAAAAGATCAAAGCTCCAGAAAAAATACAACTGAGCGACCAAGAGACAGCCAACCTATCAGATGCACAGTTCAAAACACTGGTGATCAGGATGCTAACAAAACTGGCTGATTCTGGTTGCAAATTAGATGAACAAATGAAGGCTACACTAAGTGAAATGAAGGAAAAGGCACAGGGAACCAATACTGATGGGAAGAAAACTAGGACTCAAATCAATGGAGTGGACCAGAAGGAAGAAAGAAACAACCAAATAGAAAAGAATGAAGAAACAAGAATTCAAAAAAATGAGGAGAGGCTTAGGAACTTCCAGGACATCTTGAAACGTTCCAACATCCAAATCATAGGGGTACCAGAAGGGGAAGAGAAAGAGCAACAAGTGGGAAACTTATTTGAATGAATAGTAAAGAAGAACGTCCCCAATCCAGCAAAGGAAACAGACTTCCAGGAAGTCCAGGAAGCTCAGAGAGTTCCAAAGAAGTTGGATCCAAGGAAGCACATATCAAGGCTCATAATAATCACATTACCCAAGATTAAATATAAGGAGAGATGCTTCAAAGCAGCAAGAGAAAAGGAGACTGTTACCTACAAAAGAGTGCCCATAAGACTGTCAGCTGATTTCTCAAAAGAAACCTTGCAGGCAAGAAGGGGCTGGAAAGAAGTATTCCAAATCATGAAAGTCAAGGACCTACATTCAAGATAACTCTATCTAGCAAAGCTTTCATTTAGAATGAAAGGGTAGATAAAGTGCTTCTCAGAGAAGGTCAAGTTAAAGGAGTTCATCATCACCAAGCCCTTATTATATTAAATGTTAAAGGGATTTATCTAAGAAGAAAAAGATAAAAAATATGAACCATAAAATGACAACAAACTCACAGTTATTAACAACCACACCTAAAACAAAAATGCAAACAACTAGAACAGGAAGAGAACCACAGAAATGGAGATCACATGGAGGGTCATCAGCAGGGGAGTGGGAGGGGGAGAGAAGGGGAAAAGGCAAAAGAGAATAACTAGCATAAATAATAGGTAGAAAATAGTCAGGGGGAGGTGAAGAATAGTATAGGAAATGTAGAAACCAAAGAACTTATATGTATGACCCATTGACATGAACTAATGGGGCGAAGAATGTGGGCAGGAGGGGGTGCACAGGGCAGGGGGGGAATGGGACAACTATAATAGCATAATCAATAAAATATATTATTAAAACTTTCAATCAGAACAGCAAGAAGAAAAAAGAATCCAAAAAACCAAGGATAGGCTAAGGAGCCTCTGAGATAACTTCAAGCATTACAACATTCACATCACAAGTGGTGTCAGAAGGAGAAGAGAAAGAGCAAGAAATTGAAAACATATTTGAAAAAATAATGAAAGAAAACTTCCCTATTCAAGTCCAGGAAGTACAGAGTCCCAATAAGACAGATATAAAGAGGACCACAGCAAGACACATCAAAATTAAAATGCCAAAAGATTAAAAATAAAGAATGAATCTTAAAAACAGCAAAAGAAAAGCAGTTAGTTACCTATAGGGGAGATTCCATAAGAAGGTCAGCTATTTTCTCAAAAGAAACTTTGCAAGCTGGAAAGGATTGGTAAGACATATTCAGAGTCATGAAAAGCAGGGACCTACAGCCAAGATTGCTCTACCCAGCAAAGCTATAATTTAGAATCAAAGGGCAGAGAAAGAGCTTCCCAGACAAGAAAAAAAAATAAGTGTTCATCATCATCAAACCATTATATGAAATGTTAAAGGGAATTATTTAAGAAAAAGATGAAGCTCTGGCAAGTGTGGCTCAGTGGACTGAGTGCCAGCCTGCAAACCAAAGGGTCACTGATTCAATTCCCAGTCACGGCACATGCCTGGGTTTCGGGCCAGGTCCCCAGTAGGGGGCATGTGAGAGGCAACCAGACACTGATGTGTTCTCTCCTACTCTTTCTCCCTCCCTTACCCTCTCTAAAAATGAATGAATGAATGAATGAATGAATGAATGAAGTCTTTTTTAAAAAATGATCAAAACTATGAACAACAAAATGGCAAAACATACATACCTATCAACAATTGAATCTAAAAAACAAACTAAGCAAACAAAAAGAATGGAGACAGAATCATGGATAGGGAGAGCGTTTTGATGGTTGCCAGAAGGGAGGGACTGTGGGAGAACAGGTGAAGAAGTGAGGGGACTGGAGAGTACAATAAGCAATTACAGAACAGCCGTGGGGATGTAAAGTAGAGTATAGGAAAGGGAGTAGCCAAAGACTTACATGTGTGATCCATGAACATGACCAGCGGTGGGGAGGTGCCTGAGGGAGTGAAGGGTGCTGGGTGGAGGGGGGCCACGGGGAAATTATTGAGGTAACTGTAATAGCATAACCATTAAAATATATTTTAAAACATAAAAATAAAAATAAAAACTATTCTGGCCCTTTTAAAACCAGCTAGTACAAACAACATGACATTGTAAGCCTCTACTATAAAATAAATGAGAACCAGAAAGAGAAAACTGCTAAGTAAGCTGGTAGTACTATACTATTAATTGCCATTTTTAATAGCAGGACTTGAACCAATAACCCATGTGCCAGCAAGCAAGGCAGCTGGCAAGAACAGAAAACTTTATTCCACAACTCTTCAGTCTTTCATGATCAGAATCCTCCTGAACTGTGGATTAAAGACCTAACAACCTGAAACTATGTAACTCTAAGAACAAAATATAGAGCAAAAACTTCAAAGCACTGAGTTAATGACTGCTTGGATATGGCACGAAAGGCATAGGCAAGGAAGAAAAAGAGACATCAGATTTGTGCATCCAAATTCACTATCCTTTCCAACTTGGGCCTGGCATAACAGCTCCCGCCAAGATGGGCCATTGTGCCATCAATGAGGTAGCGACCAATGAATACACCATGAGCGTTCACAAGCACACCCATGGAGTAGGTTTCAAGAAGCCTGCCCCCAGGGCATTAAACCCAAAAATGTGCCATGAAGGAGATGGGAACTCCAGGTGCCCTGCACTGGCACCAGGCTGGGATGAAGCTGTCTGATCCTGAGGAATAAGAATGTCACATACCGTATCCCGGTGTGGCAGTCCAAAAAATGTAATGAGGATGAAGATTCTTCAAACAAGCTCTATACTTTGGTCACCCACGCCCCTGTCACTACTTTCAAAAACTAAACAGCTAACATGGATAAAAACTAACTGCTGATTGTCGAATAAAGCTAAAAAATTGCAAAAAAAAAGAGGCACTATCAACAAAAATAGATGACAAACATCAAAGAGTAGAAAAGAACCTGTAGAACATTAGCACATCACATATTTGACAAAGGAGTAACACTGAGAGAACTTGCACAACTCAACAAAATGAACCACCCAATTAAAAAATGGGCAAAGAACTGGAATATTTCTCCAGAGAATACATACAAATGGTTAAAAAGCACACAAAAAGATTCTCAACATCACTCATCATTAGGGAAACCTGGTATCTATTATGATGGCTACTCTTAAAACAAAGAACAGAACAGAACAGTAACTAGCAAGTATGATCAGAAACTGAAACCCTTGTACACCATTTGGTAGGAATGTAAAATGGTGCAGTCACTATGGAAAACGGTATGGCAGTTCCTCCTAAAATTAAAAATAGAATTACCATATGATCGTGCAACTCCACTCAAGAGAATATGAAAATAGGGTCTTATCAAAAAACAAGTGCTGGCCTGTTGTGGAGAAAGGCGAACCCTTTTGCACTGTTGGTGGTAATGCAGACAGGTGCAGCCACTGTGGAAAGCAGTATGGAGATAACTAAAAAATTTACAATGGATCTGGCTTTTGACCCAGCCATCCCACTTCTGGGAATATATCCAAAGAAAGCCAAAACAGTAATTTGAAAGAATATAAGCACCCCTAGTTCACAGCAGTGTTATTTATAATTGCCAAGATATGGAAGCAGCCCAAGTGTCCATCAATAGATGAGTGGATAAAACATGTATGGGACATTTACACAATGGAATTCTACTTGGCTGTAAGAAAGAAGAAAATTTCACGCTTTGTGACAGTGTGGATGGACGTGGAGAACAATAAGGCAGTCAAAGAAAGATAAATATCTTATTATTTCACTCATATGTGGAATGTATTAAACAAACTGAACTAGCAGGCAAAACAGAGACAGACTCATCAATGGAGAACAGATGACAGCTAGTGGCGGGTGGGAGGGGTTAGAGGGAGGAGGAATTGAGCAAAATGAAAAAGGACTCGTGGACATGGACAACAACGTGGTGACTGCTGAGGGCAGGGGTATAGGGGGACTAAAATGGCAATGGAAAAAAATATAGTAAAGGTAAAAAATAAGAAAGTAGGGTCTTAAGTTATTTGAACACTAATATCAGCCTTATTCACAATAGCTAAAAGGCAGAAGCAACCCAAGGCCTATTAGTAGATAAGTGGATACGTAGATAAGTGGATAGATGTGGTATAGACATTAAGAGAAATGTTATTCAGCCTTAAAAAGAAGGAAAATCTGACTAATGCTACAACATGGATGAACCCTGAGGACACTGTGCTAAGAGAAAACAGTCCAGTAACAAAAGGACCAATATTTTGATTCCACTTATATGAGGTACATAAAAATAGTCAAATTCAGAGAAGAGTGGTTGCCAAGAGCTTTACTAGCTATGCTAACATAACTAAAATGTGTATTAATCATATTTAGTTAACTTATCCAACAGTTCAAGTTAAACTATTAAAAATATGGTCTTGACAAAATCTACCTTATTCCCAGAGATGGAGGAATAGAGGGAAATGTCCTAAAAAGTGGAAGAATCCTATAACAATAGCTACTGTCTGTTGTAACACTGTCAAATAGCAAAGTTAAAAAAAACAACCCTGTTGTATATCCATACAATGAAATGTTATTTGGCCATTAAAAGAAATGAAGTACTGATACATTCTACAACAGTGATGAACCTTTCAAACATTAAGCTAGGTGAAAGAAGCCAGTTACAAAAAAAAAAAAAAAACACTGTAATATTCTATTTACATGGTATGTCCAGAATAGGCAAATTTCTACAGATAGAAAGCAGATTAATGCTTATTTACTGCTGCAGCAGGGGATGAGGAGGGTAAAGGAATTGAGCACTGATAAAGCGTACAGAGTTTCTTTTTGAAGTGATAAAATGTTCTTAAATTGATTATGGTGATGGTTGCATACAATCAATCACTGAATTGTATAATTTAAATGGATGAATTGCATGATACTACAATTATACCTCAAGAACATTTTCTTTTTTTGTTATAATGAACAGTCACCAAGGAAGAAAGCAAAAGGAAAACACAACTACCCATGGGGCAAGTAGGTTCATGTGCACCTGTAACAAGAGAATAGCATGCATGTGACAAACTGCACTAACAGTGGTTAAATATTAGTATCAGCGAAATTTTAAAAAGGGATTCTGCTAAGAAATCATTAAATGATATCTAAATACGTGAGCCAGAAAGCAAGATGTGCATACAAGAGGAGAAAAGATTTTATTAAAGAAATACATATCCTAAGACGAATAATTCAAAAAATCCTGCAAATCCCCTGAAAAGTCAGTATCAACTACATGGATATGGTTAATATTTGCATTCAAGTATTAACCACGAACAAGCCAAATGTCTTAGATTTTTAAAAAAACTGAACCCAAATTTTATCAAGATAACAAAATTGTTCTTTCCTATTCCTCTGGCTACTGACGTTTCCAGTAAGATTGTTTTGTATGTGCAAACAGCTATTTTCACCTAACAGCTCAAAATAAATACCCAGGGTCTTTTAAGAGACAAAAACAAGATTTTAAAAGATCACCTTAAAAAATAAACCAATGTAATGATAAAAGCTATACCTTTTCTCCTGGCAGTTTCTCTAGGGATTCTGCACTACATCTATAGTACATGATTGCTGAAGTTTTCAATCTTTTATACTGAGAGCCAGAATAGAAAAGGTGTTCATTTCCCTCAAAAAAAAAAAGCCAAAACTCAGGACAATCAACCAACTCCAGACATCCCCCCGGGTGCCACACAGTAACAGCCAAGCCAGTAGGGAGAGTGATCCTCATCTAGGACGACAGAAAGCAATCCCCTTCCCTTATCTCCAGAAGACTGTAAAGAGGGCTTTAATAACAGCCCAACGCACCAGAAAGCACATGCTTTCTAATTCATCACTGCATACTCTGACTCATGCCTAGTTCTAAAACTCTCTGTATGACCAGAAGTTCCCAAATAGTCAAAGCTGGCTCAGTGATAAAAAATCGTTGCTATGAGCTGTCCCCATGCCCAGAGACCTACCTACCTGTTCAGCCCACCTCAAAGCAGAGCATCTCTGGGGCTTCTGTAACTGAGGGACTTGGGAGTCAAGCAAATTGTAACTCTCTGTCCCTCAGTCAGGATAGTATATTCTCATAGAGGTAGTAATATACCTTCCCCAGCCCTAAGGCAGCATAAATTGGACAAAGGACAATAGCAAAATACCCCTGGAATTCAGTGAGGAAGAAAGCTTAGAATCCACCCTTATATTCCATATATATTAGCTTTTTCCTTAGCAAGAAAGTCTGATTATAAATGTGTCCAAAAAATTATTTCAGAAAAAAATATTAATACTAGTGAATGAAAGTCTGATAAAAAAAGGATATTTACAAAGTCTCAGACTACTCTCCCTTCCCAAAAATACTTATAAAAGGGAGGGGGTTGTAACTTTACAAAAGAGAAACTGGGCAGAAACCACCTTCCTTAAATAAAAGCTAACATCACTAGTAACGGGATAAACGTGTATCATGTTACAGCTATGGTCACTTTGTGGTACTCCTGCCAAAAATAGCTAAGCTGATGCTATGGGGAAACTTCTCAGATTGGTACTGAAGGACATTCTACAAGAGTCCATACGCCTCAAAAGCATCGAGGCCATGAAAGACAAAGACTTTTCCAGAGTGATGAACTGTTCTTAAGAACAACTTCAATCTAGAACACACAGGGAAACTAAATACAATGTGTGTTCCCAGATTAGATCCTGGACCAAAATATTTTCTTTTATTGCTATAATAATATTAGCAAGATAAATGAAAATTTCCCAATAAGGCCTCTAGATTGCCTCAAGAGTAATTTTCTGACTCTATCATTTTAAGGTAGCTCTACAACAGAATATCTTTTCTTCTTAGGAGACACACACTAAAATATTGAGGGGTAAAATGGCATTATGTCTGGAATTTATACTCAAAGATTTTAGAAAAAACAATAATATGTACATACAGAGAGAAAATGATAGAGCAAATGTAAAATGTTAAAATTTGGGTGATCTAGATGAATGTTATAAAAAATTGTATTTATTTCAAAATAAAATGTTAAAACCACACCTTGAGTGCTTCTTACTATATTTCATATTCCAATAAGTAGTTTATTCTGTAAAAAAATCCAATTGCTCACGTCTGCACTAGTTGTGCCTTTCCACACAGAATGTTCCTACCCAGACTTTGACATGGTTTTCTTCCTCCTCCGCTTAAATCCCACCTCCTCAGAGACCACCACAGGCCACTTGAACTAAAGGAGACCCTACTGACAGCTGTTAAGACAACTACTGACAGTTAATCACATCACCAATCATTTTCTTAGGTAAATAGAGAGGTGCTTTTGTTTGTCTCTCCTTCCCCACTCAGGATATAAAGGACCATGTCATATTCATAGCAATATCTTCTATAATTTAATAGGTACCTAAATATTATGTATTTAATTCTAATGTTACTCCAATTTCATAAATATGAATTTTTTAAAGATTATTTATTTTTATTTTTAGAGAGAGGGGAAGGGAAGGGGAAAAAGGAGAAAAAAGCATCACTGTGTGCTTGCCTCTCACACACCCCCTACTGGTACCTGGCCCGAAACCCAGGCATGTGCCCTGACTGGGAATCGAACCAGCAACACTTTGGTTAGCAGGCCAGTGCTCAGTCCACTGAGCCACACCAGCCAGGTTCATAAAGTTGAATTTTTCATGGATTAAACTCGTATTTAGAAGTGCAACAGTTATCACTATTTAATTACAAGAAACAACCTAGCTGTTCAGCAATAAGTTTTGAATACTGCATTTCGTCAAATATTCTTTTGTACCAGGACCCAAGAAGGCACTGCAGAGGATTCAAAAATTTAGACAAGAATATTAACACATAGTTGTTGCTTGATAATTACTTTTCAATTGTATTATACAGACCACATTCATGCATTAGTTTTAAAAGTAGATAAATTGTACTGTTTAATATAAAACAATGGGGTAAGCAAAGGAATGAAAAAGGCTAGAGGGTAACTACTGCTGCCTTTTCCACCACATTATTATTCTTCCATCCAGAAAGAAACCACTCCTGCAACCTTAGGAAGTATTCTATCTTACCTGACTCAATCTCACTAAAAGACAAGACAAAAACAATACACATGCTGCCAAAAAATGCATCAATAAAAAAGATAAAGATATTTATAGGAATAAAAGTGTAAGGGAATGGCTTGACTGTATCTTCTCACTTATTTAGATAACATAAAAATAACTATCATGTAATCTAACCTTTAAGATGAGTGTCATTTCTAATACATAAACACATTCTGGTATGGCACAGAAATTCAGATAGCCCATATGGAAAGTATTGTAATAATCTTTTTCTCCATAAAGCACATTCGACACAAAATTAAATAAAATAGCCAATAAAAATGAGCCACTGTAGAGAGCACAAAGGGGATAAATGGTGATGGACGGAGACTTGACTTGGGGAGGTGAACACACAATTCAGTGCACAGATGATGCGTTGCAGAACTGTGCACCTGAAACCTGTACAGTTTTGATAACCAGTGTCACCCCAATAAATTCAATACAAAGGGAAAACAAATGAACCACTTTAAATTTTGTATTATTCTGGAGCTCCTAAATATACCAAGACAAAAAATAGTTTACTTTAGAAAATATATATACCCAGAAATATAGATACATAAAAGATGGAAGAAGATATGATAGGAAATAAAGGCCTATGTCATACGAAGCCTGAACGTCTAAAATACCTTATGGAAAGAAGTCTTGAAATTATTTTTTAAAATACACTGATGTAGACTAGAAAGAACAGCACCTATACACTATTCTCTACAAAACAGTTAATTCCTCTCTGCTATCTCTTTTCCACTTTCCAAAATAATGGTTGAAAGAACAATTTTAATTGCTGCTTCCCCTGTATCATCAAACAAATGGCCAACACCCCTGTATCATCAAACAAATAGCCAACACCCACTCCCTCCAATGGATTTTTACAACCCTGGAGTTGTGTTTCAGAAAAGTCCTAGGAAAGCTCAGGAGGACTGCCAACAGCCAGGAGCCTCTCTTTTCACCAGGGACAATCTATCAGACGGCCTGCCAACAAACATACTTACCTGATACCCTACCATTTCAGCCTTAACCCAATTCCTTGGCCAAATTCTCAACTTCAATTCCAATACCCAAACATCTTATAAAAGATATACTCCATAGGAATAATTTTTCCAGTGGTTCAGCTTGAATCTGGCTCCTTCCCACTCTTGTATAAACTTATCTAGAGGGGCTGATTGATCCAGTAAAGAATAAAGACAAAAAAAATTTGGCCTCAACAGCTGGTTTCACATCAAGCTATTGTTAAAGATTTTGACTAGAAAAATTAAGTTCCCATTGTTCACCTACCAAGCGCAAATGGACCATATCTTTTGATTATTTGCATGCTGCTCCTATTCACTGTTAATTTACCAATGGGAAAATTAAGTGAACAACCAGCACAGAGTCCAGAAAAAAACATGAAGTAAAACAAAGACTTCACCTTTGACATTTATGAGTTTTTTTAAATTTTATGGTGCTTTTACTTAGTCTGTTAACTTTTCCTTCTTTTAGTTTTATTTGCCTAAATAAAGGCAAAGTAAACATATCAACTCTATCTCAAGTTACTGGCACTGGCCAACCAAACTCCCATCTATATTCATTTTCTCCAACTCACTGGCTACCCAGTAGGATGGGTTTTTATACCAATACATCTGTCCCATTTGTAACAAGAATCAGTCTTTCATCAGCCTTTAATTTTTAAATATGTTCCTAAGCAACCAATACAAGTACTGTCACTCAATCCTTACTCTCAAAGGGACAAACTGAGGGGTGCAGTAGTGGAATTCACTCATGAAGAGAAGACCCTTTCTCTAAGAAACCCATTAAGGCCAGAAGGATCTCAAGAATCAAATACCCTAGAAAAGAAAAACCTTTCCCTCATAAGACACCCCAGTTCTTATGTATTCCTGAAACCTTAAAACAAAGAAATTTCACAGAAATTTCTTCTAACTGGAATAGGGTATGAAGGATTAATTAGGCACATGACATTGGTATTATACTGTGAGAGTGCCCTGACCTAAGAGGCATAGTAAAATTTAGTCGCCAATTTAACAGCCATTCTATTCTTTTTGTTACCTTCTGTTTTTTTTCTCTTCCAAGCTGGGCACTTCGCGGTCTAAGGCCTACAAACCAAGGAGTACAGATGCCATCCATCTTCCTTACCATCCTCCTACCCTTAGTGTGACAACGGTAAATTTGGAATTTTCTTTATAAAAACATGTCCCTAAATATACACAATAGTAAGCAATTTCAGCTCCTGGAACACAGAATTATACTTAGTTTTTACTAATAAGTACATGACATGTGACAAACAGAACACTCCAAATCTCATGGATTTTCAACATGGTCTCCAACTAACCTCAAGATTAAGTCAGTATAATTCAGGAACACTTCTAGTTAAACAGTGGATACTTAATACCCGCTACACAATACAATTTGATAACCAAGTGCCTTTGAATAGTCAACATTTCTAAAGTTCCAAAGGTTTCAGACCAACTACCAAGCTTAGTTTTCAAAAAGCAAAGACCAGAACACTGAAGACAGCCCAGCACAACTGCCACTCTTCTTTAGAGTCTGTCGTTTTCTCACAAAACACACAACTCACAAGATTCCTTTCCACAAACTTTAATTATAGAAAAGTTGTTACAAGTGTCACACTGATTCTTGGCCCCCTAAACAAATAGCAAACATTCAGGGAAAGGTAGAGAAAAACTAGAGATATAAGGGAACTTGATTTTATTTCATTTCAAAAGTATGTACACTACAGTACATATTTTTTAAAATATTTTATTTATTTATTTTTAGATGGAAGGGAAGGGAAGGAGAGAGGGAGAGAAACATCAGTGTGTGGTTGTGTTTCATGTGCCCCACACTGGGAACCTGGCCCACAACCCAGGCACGTGCCCTGACTGGGAATCGAACCAGCAACCCTTTGGTTTGCAGGCCCGTGCTCAATCCACTGAGCCATACCAGTCAAGGCACAGTACATATTTTTGATGCTATTAAACACACTCCCATATTATAATATGTATGATCTTTTGTGTAATAGAGATTATCACATCTTAACACACATTATAAAAAAATTATAAGTTAGCATATTAAAGCCATGCTGTTTCAAAATATTTTTAAGCCAACACCATGCACATAAGGCAAAAATTGAGTGGGAAAAGCATGACTTACTGAAATTTTATCAACTCTAAATATTTTAGCAGATTTGATCACAAATGTAGATTAGTATTCTGAGGAACAGACAATGTGAAGCCGGCAACAGGAGCCCACAATGAAAGAATAAATGCAATGGACCTAAAAAACTGTTTTTAAAGTACACACTTTAATCCATTAATTTGAGAGAGAAGGGAGAAAGAAGCTGTTCCTCTTATTTATGTTCGCTGGTTGTTTCTTGTACATGCCTTGACCAGGGATCAACCACAACCTTGGCATTTCAGGATGATGCTCTAACCAACTGAGCTACCTGGCCGGGGCCTAAAGTACATACTTTTAAAAGCATGTACTTGTTTTTTAAATACAATTTAAAACTTGTCTACTACCCAAGAGATCAAAATTAACTAGAAGAGATAGATCAATTGTTTGAAGGCTAATTCAACAAACTACAAGAGTAAATTTAGATATCAAATAACTGCCAACCCAACTTGTGGGAAGGAACATGTTACATAAAAAAAGAACATTTATTCTTCTGATTATGAAAGTGATGTAAACTATTAGTCTTGAACCACTATTCACTTACTATCAAACTGGACTTTACTAATAGTCAGTGAGCAAAAAAATTGTAATTTTGTGCATACTGAGTACTATATAAATATTTTTCCCCTCTCTTGTCCTGTACTAACTTCGGATACTGAGTGATTTAAAGAAATCTCCCAACACTCACTAATACCCTACAATAGCCTGTTTAAATATATTTAAATATAGGTGTTATGATATAAAAATTATATCTCCGTAAGTTTATTTACATGTGGGGGAGGGTGGATGGATTTTTTTTTTCTAAGTCTAACTGGGCTTATAAAGAGTCAATCTGAGTTCCTTACCCATCACTTTACATGCTTTCTTAAAAGTAAACACGCTTGAATTACGGATCTTAATGCAAGCCCGTGTCACCCCTACATAAGATTTTACTTGATTTTGCTCCTATCAATCCAGTCTCTCATAAACTATTCATTAGTCCCCAATGGACTTTGTTTCAGGACTACCCACTAGTTAAGTCCTTCCAGTTTTCATAACAGAAAGCTATTTACCTCCACCTCTAATATTAAGAACTTTGTCATCCTTGAGAAAGAAAGGTGGCAACAAGGCAGACAACCATCTACTACCCACTCTGACTCCCTGAAGAACCCCGGTTCCTGAATAAGAGAACTATTGAGCTGGCCAAAAAGTTCACTCGGGTTCCCTGTAAGTTACTCTAGCAGTGCTTAGCTGTCTTTAACTTCATTCAAAACAGTTTTGTTAGATTATATTGGGACAGCTATCATGTCAGTGTACATTTTAAAATGTCAAAATTGGTGAATTTTTGTACAGCCATTTTAATACTGAAGATGGAAGAAAATAACACATTTTCAGCATATTATGCTTTATTATTTCAAGAAAGGAAAAACAACTGAAACACACAAAAAAGGATTTGTGTAGTGTATGGAGAAGATGCTGTGACTGATCAAACATGTCAAATGTGGTTTGCAAAGTTTCGTGCTATAGATTTCTTGCTGGACGCTGCTCCAAGGTCAGATAGACAGACCAGTTGAAGTTGACAGCTATCAAATCAAGACATTAATTGAGAACCACCTCAATGTTCTACCATGGGGAAGATAGCCAACATACTCAAAATATCCAAATCAATAAAGTTATTGGTGAAAATGAAAAATGTGTCTTTTACTTCATGGAAAAACCTAAACAGACTTTTTGGCCAATCCAATAGTTCAAACCTGAGCAAATAATCTGGTCCCCTCTGTAATCTGCGAAATGAGAATCACAACAAGACTCCTCAATGGGTTTTTACTGACAAATTAAAGGAAAATCCATGTAAATTACTAGCAAAGTGCCTACCATACAATCAAACACTCACAGTAAATGTTATCTATCTATTATTTGTTCCATTATGGCCAACTCACAGAAAGAAAAGCACTCCAGAATTAGGTAATTCTAACAATTTAGGTAAATACCAAAAAAACTCATTTTACCAAAAATAAAGTGGTAGCAGGCCTAGCCACAGCCCTCAACATCTGAGAGACAAAGTAAGGTCCAACGCTTCCCCTGAGCAAACTATTATTGTCACAAAAAAATTGCAATGTGGAATTATATATGTTACAGTACTGAAATCTCTTTAAAACTAAAAAATAAAAACCTAGATATGGCCCTAACCAGTGTAGCTCAGTTGGTGGGGTGTCATTACACAAAGCAAAAGGTCACGAATTTAATTCCCAGCCAGGGTTGCAGGCCAGGTCC